>SMGT01010097.1:43472-63781 GCA_004794575.1 Lanistes nyassanus
CCCCTCTGTAAAAACCCACAAACAGTACCTCACAACCACCATCAGTCAGAGGGAATTTCCGCCCGCGCGTCTCCTTGCACTTTCAGTCTCTCTCTCTCTGTCTGACAACTCACTCTTCTTTCTCACTTCCAAACACTACTCAGTCTCAGCTTCAGATACCAGCGTTCACATTCCTTGTCATACCCCCTCCCTCCTACATGTCTAGTGAGCTGACATGCTCTGGGGTTTTCCTAACCGCTGTACACTACGGGCATCCCAACACAAAATGATGCATTAACGTCGTATGCACTATTTTTAACTTCCAACACACGCACTCAAAAATTACGCGCATACGCGTCCGTGACAATCTGTCTATATGACGCCTTAACAAACTGTCGATCAGAATCGGTGGAATGAAAATCATCGATCAGTGTACAGTAGACACTATCGGAAAATCATATAATCACTTGTAACTGTGGGCAGAATATAAAGGAAGTATTTATAGGAATTCCAACTCATGTTTGGGAATCAACCCACCATAAATCAGTGAACCAATGTGTTGGGTTTGCATTGTTGCAGGATAATTCAGTAAATGTGCCAAGTGTGGAAATACTTAAATAGTACTGGTAGTGGTAATATAGATTAAAAACAAATAAGCACGCAAACGGCACCAGGTTCCAAATAGCAGAATATTTTAAATATGCATGAGTGAAATAAGGAAGTACTGTGGCCTAAATTTATTCTCCTCGTTAAAACGCTCTGAACGCATTTTTAATATAGTTCTCGCGTGCCCTTTATTGAAATCTTTTTTCTGGTAGTTGCTAAAAACCATGTCCACCCTGGCCCAGATTGTAAGAAAACAGTCAACAAAAAAAGTAAAGGCAATAAAGTTAAGGTAAAAGTCAACAGGAAAAAAGTAAATGTCTTTCACCATCCCCTCCACCCCCACCCCATTCATCGCTAAAAAGAAGTTTTAACTTGTAACCTTTAACTTTTTCCCTTTACTTATTTTCTCACCACCTTTACTCGTGGTCTGTGTTCGGAAGTATAAAGCACTACACAGTCAAAATCTTTACAAAACACACATTACAAAGACGGAAAACGTATAAGTTCAACCATAAACTGTTAATGAGACAACAATAAAACAAAGGACATAAATTAAGCAGAAGTAAAATGCTTTAGAAATACTTTCAGCACAATAATGCAAACAGTAAAACAGTACAGACTAAAGTACTGAAACATAAATGTGCAACAACCTTAATAGTTAACGGAACAGGTGGATACAGATGAAGTGATACATTTTCACTTTTAATGTTACTACAGCTTGTCATGACGGGCCGCACCCTAACTTAATGGACTCGACTTCTCCAGAATTACAGAACAACTTTTATGGTGATCTCGTAAATATAAATTAATTGAGCAATCGTCACCAAAACCTTTACTGCCTCAGGTCAATGGTTTCTACACCAAAGGGTGACGACGCTATGAAATAATGTGAATAACTAGAGAAATCTACCGAGGGAAAAGATTCTCATACTCTGACACGTTCGCTCAGTCTCAAACAGGCAAAACACTTCTTGCTCAAGAGCCCCCACCCTCGTAAAAGACACAACTGCAGCGAAGCGTTATTCAACATATATTTCATACACTAACTGGCTCGACAACATCAAATATATCTACAGGTTATTTACAGAGAATCACCGTGCTGGTATCTAAGGTAAGACGTTGCCTGATTAAGTCATACCACGAGGAATCAGACAATCCAGATAATCAAACTAAAGCAAGAGGGGAAATCACACTGCCACACGGCCTATGATCACGCTATATACACAGATACAATAAGTGACCGACAACAGAGCAGCTACTCTTGTCCCCTACTGAAGCAACTGCTTCACTGGCTCGCGACCAGAGTTGAACTAGTAGCGGAGCACAGGGATAAGACCTCGAAGATGTAAATGGAGGAGGTGGATTGAGGGAAGGAGGAAGTTAAAAGGCCGTTTCAGAGAGTACATTTTCGTAAGTGTGCACTTTCTCGCGAGCGTTTTAAACAGCACGTTGCGATAGACTTCATTTTCAACAGAGCTAATGTGCAAAAAAAAAAAAATTGCAAACTACATGTCGAAATTTATTTCCGAACTCGCGTAAGTGACATTTAAAAAAATTACAATGAAATTCTTTCTTTGTTCAAGTCGTGCTGCAGGTGGAGGACCTTATGCCAAACATCACCATACAACCAGCGGAAACTGGTACAACGCTTAAACTGACAACAGACACGACAACTGCGGGATCAGGATTGGAGGATCAAACGACGGACGTCCAGTTAACGACAACGACGCCACAAACATCTCAAGAAACAACAATCAAACAGACATTCGGCCATCCAACAACTGAAACAACCCTGACCACGACAGCACAAAAGACCCAAGAAACCACGCCAACATCTACTGGCACATCAAAACAGACAGGAGCAGAAACGACGACAGAACAACTCACATCGCAACAGGCAGCAGAAACCTCCACTGGTCATCAGTTCCGGTTAGAAATGACATCAGGACAACTAACATCGCAACAGACAGCAGAAACCTCTACTGCTCATCAGTTCCAGTTAGAAATGACATCAGGACAACTAACATCGCAACAGACAGCAGAAACCTCTACTGCTCATCAGTTCCAGTTAGAAATTACATCAGGACAACTAACATCGCAACAGACAGCAGAAACCTCCACTGCTCATCAGTTCCAGTTAGAAATTACATCAGGACAACTAACATCGCAACAGACAGCAGAAACCTCCACTGCTCATCAGTTCCGGTTAGAAATGACATCAGGACAACTAACATCGCAACAGACAGCAGAAACCTCCACTGCTCATCAGTTCCAGACAGAAACAACGACGGGACTGAGCTCCCAAGTAACATCGTCGGCTCCATTAACCAGCGAACCAGCGAACTCCATCGCCCCCTACTCTGACCCAACCTCCGATGTCTGCGTCACAAACTGCGACGTTTCGCCGACGGCCACCGCCGTTCACTTCACCACCACGTCCTCCCCGTCCATAGACGACGTCGACAAGCCGCGGATGATGTGCTCGTGTCGATGCAACGCCGCACCGCCCGCAGACGCTGTTGAGACGGGAGCCATCGTGCGGGCCCTGGTGGTGCGGAGGAACGCCACCTACAGATCGCGCCTCCGCTACATCAGCGTCGACGACAACAGGACGTCGTCCAAAAGTCTGGGTGCCGTGGCCATCATGTTCATGTGCCTGGTGGCTGTTGTCATCGTTTTAATCGACTGCAGCGGCGGTAGGAAGTAGTCTTCCGGATTGCTTCGGTTACCTTTCTTGTCCGTAATTCGAACGGACTTAATCCCGCCCGTAAGGCGGAAACGTAGTGCCAATGGAGCGGGCTGTCGGTTATTCGCACGGTGTCAAAGAGTTTTAATAACGATCTGCCCGTGTTGGACGGCACGACTGGCTGTGTCCTGTGTTACAGAAGTGTTCTCCTACCTGTTCGGTTCATAAAAGCGATCTTAGGACTCGTTCAGACTGTATGATTTACGTGAACCTTCGGGCGTTCAAGAAGAGAAGCAAATGCACTCGTGTCCAAGCCCCGGACTGAAAAACCGAGCCTTGTATTATGTGAATGGTATGTCCGTTAGAGAAGAAACATCTCAAATTTATTTTCTCTACCATTGTTCCGGCCATACGCAGTATGAAGATTGCACTTATGCATCGGAGCAGAATAAATAAAAGATGAACTGACAATTAGTGCGCGAAACAGTTTTGAAAGCATGTTTTACAAATTGGCGTTTTGCAAATTGTAGGAACGGTCATTCAAATCGTTGAGTTAAAAACAGGTTCTAAAGCTGTGATGTTACGCGGACATAGGTATTTGGAAAACAGTGAAGCAGTGTTTAAGAGAACGGAAACAGGACCAAAAGTGAAGCCTGCTACTATTTATTATTTTTTTAAAAGAGAGAAATAGTTTTGGAATTACGTTTTTGAAGCACATCAGACAGACCAAAGTGAGCAGAAAGCCAAAGCTTTGTTGGTAATAAATAGATGACAAAATTATTTGCTAAACATAGTGAGATGTAGCTGTGACAAGTGCTGGTACGTACACTTTCGGTTATATATATATATATGTGCGTGCGTGCGTAGAGCGTTTTTCCTTTATCTTTCTTCACCGAAATGCCTAACCTCTTATCGTCATGAAAACATGTTTTGATTGACATCGAGGAAAAAACTATTAATAAAGAACAAATGAGGACCGAGCGCTTAAATTATCGAAAGATAACTCCAACAAAGATACTGGCAGCGCTCAAACATAGCTGTATGCAGACCCATGTGCCCAAGGGAGCTTACCGTACCCAAACACGTAGCAAAGAGAGGGCCGAAAGAAATCTGTCACTGTTCTCCATGGTATATCGTGCAATATTCACACTACTTGGCCCCAGGACTGAGTGGCCTAGTAATAAACCATGAAGCAGCTCTAAGACATCTCGATTTCAAGACAATGCAGAACAGATGGTTTGCTGGCTGGCTGGGTGGATGGATGGATGGATGGATGGATGGAGAGAGAGAGAGAGGTAGAGAGGTAGTGGGTTTGAGGGAAGGAACATGAGAAGGAAGCAGAAATGTAACAATAATACCATTGGACTTGCAATATTTGACGGGAAGTGGTGATGGATTAACAAGGAGGAATGCAGACGGACGGACGGACGGACAGGCACACAGTGCTGCTATATGTTTCCAAGCTGGTGGTAATAATTACAGTGAGAGTACTTTTTCATGTAACAGTCAGACTTACCTTAAGGCACAGGTGAGGATGTCCTGCCTCTGGCGTCACCCTTGTGAGTCACCTCACCTTGGTTTCCACCAACACTTGCCCACCCTGGGTACTGTTAAACAACATTTCCAATCGCCTCACAGACTGTAAGCAATCTGCAGACGGGAAACAAACTGGACATTACGCTGATAGTTACCTGGCACTGGGGGACTAGGAAAATCGACATCACAGTTGTGTTGAATAAACGGAGACGAAGCGCCCCTCTGGAGTTCTGCGTGCTCGAATAAAAAGCCGAATCCAAAAAAGTTTTGTTTGATAGATTGTGTATAAGGAAAATACATCCCAATAGCTTTCAGCTCCCCGTGGGCATTCTTCTTGCTTCCTCCACGTACAGCTAGGCTGAGTGACTGAACATCCGTACAGGAGTGTAGATTCTGACTCTTAGAAATGATCTTCTTTACAAGAACCGGCCACAGAGCCGACAGCGAAAAGATAAAGGTGACATCTCTTTTTCTTTGACATTACTTTATGTTTTGGTAATTATTCTGTCGTATGTCTAGGGGTATTGCGCTTATGTGTTTCAATAGCCTCGTTATTATAACTAGAGTCACAACAACATAAAAATGTGTCAAGAAGGGCGAAACTAACAATGTGATCGCTGCCTAATTTCATCTATTTCCAAACGGCTCAAGCCCCCACCCCCTTGCTTGTCACGCGTACAACTTAATAAAAGAGGGCAGCGAGAATATGCTATTCTATTTATTTTACAGTTACAACATAGAATATTCCACTACACAATGAATGATGCTCCAATATACATCTACTGACATATGTAGACCAATCACTCGCACTCTCATATATTCACCCCAGCGACGCTATACGTATCTACACGCACACGTTATTTACCGGGTTATGAATTCTACCGTACTGATAATTCACATCGGTGAACACAAGGAAAATCGTATCCTTTCGTTTGTCTTCCGTACAACCTGCTAAAACCACTCAGAAAATGACGTCACGCCGACGTCTTAACGCACAATAAGATTGATCGCCATCACAAGCGATAATCGTAAGTATTCTACAAACAACTAGTCCCGTTGGACAACCGACAAATCAACAAGTCTGATCTGTACTTTCTTCTAAGCCAGTTCAATACCGACGGTCAAGACAACTATCTTTGAGTTACGATCGTGTCCTACTTTCCTACACTGTACCTAAACTCACTTTCACGATGCTGGATAGGAATACCGCAGACGCCACGTCTCTCAGCTCCACAGTTTCAGCACCGGTCCGAAATGTCCGTGTTCCTTTTCCGACTGACAAGTCACCCCTGTTGCAGCAGCCTGCTGGTTCTCTGTGTCCACGTCGCGGATAACGGTCGTACTCTTCTGTAGTAACCACCCCGGAACTGGTGGGTGTATTCGGCATTCGGCATTCGAGGTTTTTTGTTGTTGTTGTTGATTTGGGAGGGAAAGTGCTTCCACCTCGCGGTGATTTCGCACTGAAGGGGAGGGGAGATAGGTGAGGGGAAAGGGAAGGGGTCTGCGGTTTGGTCTCCTGCACTGGTGGTGGCTATGTGTGGTCCCGCTGGCTGGCCTCTCTCCTGGCGTACTGATGATGGCTTGAGTAGCTGGAGTGGTGGAGTTTTCGCTGGTCAGACCTACCGCCGCTGCACCGCTACTTTCTTTTATCTCTACCGCTAAGGTGCTTTGTGTTATATTAGTTTACTTTGATATAGTCTGTTTTTATTTTTAGTGTTTTACTGGTAACCTCTGTCCTATAGCTTCTTTGCTATTTTTAGCTGGTTGATTCCCATTTTGATTTTTGATTGTTTAGATATATCTAACATCTGGGTGGGCATTAACTACCTGTATTGTCAGTTCCATTATGTGTTGTCTTATATTTTTTGAGGTCTAAGGGAAGATTTTAGGTTTACTACTAGATTAAGATTTAAGATTTTGAGGCTGGCAGTCGGCTGCCTTTATAGCCCTGAACTCTGACTCGCAAGAAAGCACTACCCGTTCGGGGTGGTGGCTGTAGCCCGGAGGGTTGTTCACGCCCCACCTCCCACCTGATCCCCTCTCTGGGTGACGGGTCAACCGGGGGAGGGGGCGGGTTACCCTCGCCTCTCGGCCGACCACCTCCCTAGTTCCGCCGCGCGGTCTCCCGATTAGCTGTTTTAGCGAGCCAATCAGGTGGACGGTAACAAGTTGCTCTTCCTCCTGATTGGTTAGGGCGACGAGACGCCAAAAAAATCATAACATCCAATGATTAATCGTATTTAAAAAATTGGATAAAGATAATTTGAGCATAGATGGCTAACTTGTTTTATGTTTATAAGCTATAATTTGACATTTCTATAAATATAATGTCATAAAATATAAATTTAAATTTAAATGTACATTTAAATATGATTCAGACATATGTTTTCCTGGTGAAGTAAGGAGAAAGTTAACCACTTATAGTTTGGTTGTATGTGTTTTTAGTCCACACAAACGAGGTTTCAATCAGTTCCAATATCGACATCAATATCAACATCAAAATGTCAGTATCGATAAAAGCGGTGAACTTAATTTGTACCTCGTGTCAGATATTTGGTAAAAACAAAAGAAAGACAAACCAATAATGTAGTTACATATTACATTATGAGATCTGAGCTGTGGTTTCTGGTTACTTCAAAGATTTCTTAACATTCTTCTTTTAACCAGAGAGTTGTCATGGACTTCATGCACTCTTTGTGGGGTCAACACTTTTCTATTGGTTAGGTGAAGTTTTAAACCTGTTTATCATGAAGATTCTGTTTGCCGTTTTGCCTGCCTGCCTGCCTGCCTGCCTGTCAATCAGGCGGTCTGTTGGTCGGCTGGCCTTTCAGTCAACAGATAAATAGTTAATCATATTTTATCATCCAGTTTTTTATTTTAATATTTTAATTATTCTTAACCCCCTGCAGTTTCGACATAGCTTTTCTGTATGGTGGTCCCAGAAACACGGCAGTATTCAACAAATATTACCAACACGGATGAAAAGTCGGTGTGTACTTGTCGAGGGAAGGCAAAGCAGCAAACGTTACAAGAGACGGAATGAAAGAAAAGAGAATGGCGCTGCCTTTTTAAATGTTCTTCCATAGTTTTTTCTTTGTTTAAAGAACGGCATGTACACATGCTCTCAACGGACAACTTCCACAACGGATCCAACTTTGCTCGCTGAAGCATAGAAAAGACAGACAGGCAAGCAGGCAGACAGGCAAGCAGGCAGGCAGGCAGGCAGGCAGGCAGGCAGGCAGGCAGGCAGACATTGTTTATTAATGTTGACTCAGCAACGATGGCCATCTTATGACGGGGTGAAGGAGGGTAGGGGGCGGTGAGAGGTTGCAGGGAAGGGGTAAGGGTGAAGAAGAAAGGAGAGGAAGCAGAACACAGGGAGAAAAGGGGGCGATAACCAGTCCTGTAAACAGGTGGCAGACGCAGAGAACGACCGGGTTCTGAACAAGGGATCCAAATCTGCAGCAGCCGCCTGTATTGTTGACAAGCACGCCTTTCATTTATGCTACTGGTCGCCATTAAAAACGATCGATAGATAAGGTAGAAAAGATAGATAAGATAGATAAGAAAGATAAGAAAGATAAGAAAGATAAGAAAGATAAGAAAGATAGATAGATGGGATGGGATGGGATGGATGGATGGATAGATAGATAGGCTGCACCCTGTTCGCATCCTTTGAATACGAGAACATGCAATGATTTCTGCCTTCTCAGTAGGGGTTGTAGCATGCTCCTCCCGTCGATCATGTTGTAGTCCTTGACACTAGAAGCAGTTGTTGGAATCCCCAACAGCCCTCTGGGTTTCCCGTCATAAGAGGGTCAGCATGTTGTATTCCCGTCAGTTCCGTTTTATGCTTTGCATTCTGCTTAGTTAAGACGCAGGTGAAGTAGGGAAACAGAATGCGTGTTGTTTGTTCTGTGCATCGTAAATCGACCTTGGAGTGGTCGCGCGTCCAGCGACACCATGAAATCATCGTCTTTCTTCTTCGATCTAACGATTCTAGGGCCTCCTTGAGAAAGGCAAACAAACCTGAGAAACTCAGAGCTTCCAATGACAACAAAAACTATTTTTTCCAAAGAGTCTTATTTCTCTGAACTCAAAACAAAAATCTCCAGTGCTTTTCTCCCTCCCCAGACATAATGGTAAAAACAACTGGGACATACCCTTATCACTGTGTGCCTACACATTTTAGAAGATCGGGAAATCGAAGTTGTTTATGGTTGCACAGTATTGTATTTTGTTGTACTGTATTGCATCGTGTTGTATTGTATTGCCCAGGACTCTCTTGCATTGCACTGTATTGTACTGTATTGTACTGTATTGCACTACGTTACATTGTAGGATCTTGTACGTACGAAGCACTGGAGGATAAGATTGCTGCATCTGACGTCAACTTTGGGTCAAAGCGAGGCGAGCTGCGAGGCGTCATGTGATCTCAAGGTCACGGACTGCTGGGCAGTGGCTTAGCTAAAGGGAAATCTCACGTGCAGCACCTACGACACGTCTGGCCATTCTTCTTTGATGACGACAAAGATGAAGCTGGATCTATCCTGTACATTGTCACGAGTTGGGGTCTGGTGGATCAAAGAAATTGCGCCATAGCTTCTAGGTGTGATCCGTCCACAACCCTATTGCCTTAAGTCCTTAATCCCCTTGTTCAAGCTGCCACCTAGTTCTCTCACGTCATTACAGGTCGGGTTAGGTGTCAGCGGGGGCCCTGATCGCACTTCTAGTCAGCTTGCTGGCTCTAGGGCGAAGGGGCGAGGTGTTACTGACCCTGGGGGCTATGGCTTGGAATGGGACCTAGAGCAGGGGTCAGGCTCGCCAGGTGTGGGTTAGTTAAGCAGGGAGAGATTACGCATGAGAAGGAAGCTGTTAACGCATATTGTCGACCACCAGAGCTTTGTTGTAGCCGGGAGGTGTGAACCGCCAGGGTGGCGGGACAGGAAGTAGCCACGAGTTACCCACATTAGGGGAGGTGGGGGACGTGTTCTTGTAGTTAACACCCAGTGCTGGTTCTGCTGTCTCTGTCCTGATTGGTTGGTTTATGTAACTATATTGATGACAACGTGTATGTGAATGCAAGAATGTGCGAATGAATTGTTAGAATAAAAGGACGCCAAGTCATCTCTTGCCAAATCTGCCTGGGGAAGATCGGCATCATCTTCTGTCAAACCTTCTACTGGAGATCTCCTGTCAAGAGACGAACGAGTCCTGTGGTAAAGTCTGCTGGAGACTGATAAGTTCAGTCTTGCTGCAGACTCAAGGTGTCTCGTTCTACTGGACCTAGGTGAAGTCTAGTATCAACGGCACGTGTTTTGAGTATATTAGTTGCATGGCGAAAGGAAATCTGCGAGGGTGTCGGATCCTTCCAGACTGGTGTGTGACTCTTGCTGTGGGAAATCTCTACGCTAACCAGGCGAGAGGGGGACCGCAGAACGTAATGGAGGGAGATGGAGGGACCGCAGACAGACAACCGTCTAAAGCAGAGGCAAACATCCAGCCTTGAAGGAACGCTGCCTGCAACTGAGCTCTAGGAGCGAATTCAGAGGTCGAGGGTCGACCGGGAAACGTGGCATAGCGCGGTGGCTATTGCGACATCAGTAAGAGCGCTTGCGTCTTACAGTAAGCTGTGTCCAGAGGCAAAATGAGGCGAAGAAGAGATCGGCGCTATGAGTCTGGTTCTAGCAAGGAGTAGCCAAGAGGACTTTCTGACGTCAGTCTTCCAGGACAACAGAGAGGGGCCCTCCTTCTTTTATGAGAACAGACTTCTTTACGCCTTGCCTACTGTACACACAACCAGGTGAAAGTGTTATGTGTCCTACACGTGGTCATGGTGTGTGCAGTTGAAACAGGTATGTGTGTCTTCATTGTTATGATAATAAAGCAAATGATGGCAGGAAAAGCATGCTATGCAGCCAGAAAGAAAGTCCGGGAGACATCTTGTCATTGAGCCTAGATTATTCATTCTTTCTGTAAATACTCGCTATCTGTAAATAATATTCTCTTTTCTGTCACTGTATTATGGAGTTTTGCTATTCATTTTGTTGTGGGGAGATTGTAGGTGGATGGGGGCTCGTGCCACGGTGTGGTGTGAGATAAGCATATAAAAGTCGTAAATAAGACAGTGAGAATAGTTTCCACCTGCAAACATATCGTCACCTTAACGGCGGTCGCGCGGATGCGAGCGCAAAGACGACGCGTTAAGGGACAAGTAAACTCCCATGTGACGACATACGACAAAAGATGTTACTCACGTGCACTGCTCAAGAAGTTCATAATTAAAAGCAGCAGTTTTTGGGATTTTTTTGTGTTTCCCGAAGGAAAGAGTAAAGCAGCAGTATGCAAAAAGAGAGGGAAGGGATTTAACGGTTGGTAAGAAAGCTCCCCCAACTTCCCGATGATAGCTGGTTGGGTGCTGGCTCAGTTCTGTATGAATGATTGAAAATTCATTCATGACGACAACAGTGACGATGATTTTGATTATGCCCACAAGGTGGTAGCGATGGTGTTGTGTGGCATATGACGATGAGGGATGATGCGGTAGTGAAGCGGTGGCGATGACCTGAGGATTTAGACAAAATAAACCTAGGTATAGAAGCAAGCTTTGACTCTTTCAAGACACTGTTTGAAATATAACTGAAATAACCGATATTAGCGGTCGTTTTTAATGTTAATCACTGCAGCCTGAATCAAAGACCGTGATTTTGATTGTGAATTGCCCAAGACCGTCCTTACCAAAGTTGATCCTTCTTGTTGTGTGGAATGTATAGCTAAGGACTGGATCATACTGTTTAAGTTTTTATTCGTTCATTTTGAACGTCGCTGAGCACTGCAAAATTCAGCTCCATGCAACAGGAAGCCGCGTCCCCCTCATCTCCATGTCGCCCTGGCCAGACGGGATAAACACCATGTAAAAGCGCAGAACTACTGGAGCCAATCAAATGACGATCTCTATTTAAGATGTGTAAAAAGCGGAGCCAATCAAATGGCGAGCTATATTTCGAAGGTCTTTCCAGGGGCGGGGGGGGGGAAGGGAGGGAGAGGGGGATGTTCCGGGAGGAGGGGGGTTTAGGGGAAGGGGTGAGGTTAGGGTGGGGGCTAGGAGAAGGGGATAGGTGGGGGTTGGGGGAGGGGTGGGGGAGGGGTGGGGTGGGGTATAGGCAGTAAAGATCTTCCAGGAAACTGCAAGGTTTTCAGTGGTGACCCTACGAGATTAGCATATTTTACGTAAGACTGTATTTTGGTTGGCTCCAGTTAATCTGCGCTTTTTCATGCTCAAAGTAAAGATCCACTGTTACTGGCCACCATTAGTCGTCCTACTAACCCTGCACCACCGACACTTGCACTTGATTGGCTGAAAACGCGTAACCTTGACATTCGCTTCCGTCTCTACAGCGCGCTTCGTGCGATTAATGCAGGAGTCCGTTATCGCTGATGTTTAAAAAAAATTAGTAAGAAACAGACTTTAAGTCGCCGATGTTTGTCATCGAACGGTCCGCCATTGAGAACGCCCTTAAATCATCCATAACTGGTCGAAGCTTCTTGATCTAAACTCGACTTGAATGGCCAATGGCCGGAAATCTTAATTATTGACTGTATTGACCAATCACTGGAAATCTCAATTATCGACTTGATCAACAAATGGGTGGAAACCTGAACTATCTATTTGCTCGACCAATGGCTGGAAATCTGAACTATCGATTTGATGGACCAATGGGGGGAAATCGGAACTATCTATTTGCTCGAACAATGGCTGGAAATCTGAACTATCTATTTGATGGACAAATGGCTGGAAATCTAAACTATCGACTTGATCGAACAATGCCTGGAAGTATGAAATAAAGACTTGATCGGCCTGTGGTTGGTTCGGGGTTGGTTTTAGTCCCAGCCCAGGCTGCATGTTAGATAGCTTTGCTTTGTCTTTTCAGGGCTTCATACATTTTTATTGGATTTGTGGTCGCTATATTAAACATTTCAGTTGTTCTGAAGAGGTTTCAAGCTTCAAAAATTTGATTTGAGCACTTTAAAGCCAGGGTACAGGATGTACTCTGCAATTTATTGTTGAGTTTAAAGTGATCTTAAAGAACTTCCATTTCTTTTTCAAGTGCTCTTGCGGACGCAGAACTTCGACAAAGAAATGGCTAAAGAGCAGGTAAACATGATCAGAGCAGATTGCACTACGGAACCAAATGATAAAGAAACAACAGCAGCAACAAAAACAGCAACAGAAGAAGCAGCAGCACAAGGACACCACAAAACAACTTCAGTCATCACGTGCAGCACGCACCAGCTAGACACCACAACAAGCAGTCACAACAGCCAAGACGAAGACCTGGTTCCGCTGACCGTTCAACTCCATCAGAGTATTCTGCGACAACACACAATGCCACACCAGAGTACAGCACCAAGGATGGTTATACAACAACCACATCATCACAAAAACACCGTGAAACAACGGCAGGGTTATCGCGTGCTCCAGACACCAGCCAGACACCACCACAATCAGACGCATCAGCCAAGGAGAAGTTATTCCGCTGTTCTTGTGTACCGGCGTCCAAGCCCGCGCTGTCCAATGAATCTGTGGCAGCCATCTTGAAGGACTTGGAGCTACAGAAGAACGCAACGGTGAGAGCACTCCTCCGCTACACCAGTGCACGGGACGACAGGCGTTCGTCACAAAGTTTGGGGGGGGGGGGCTGGCCATCGCATTCATCGCCGCCATTTTGATCGCCATCATTTTAAGTGACTGTGCTCACGCCTTTCACTAGGAAATATGTCTGCATTATTTTATAAACAGGACAGTAGTTCTAGCCCGATTTAATGTCGACCTTATCTGTGCACACCTCTCTGGTTTTTGTCATTAGCAGGTACGTGCAAATTGGATTATTTCGCAAGTTTTTTTTTGTCGCAAGGAATATTATGACAATAGTAAGTTCGTAAAAGCACTGAGCAATAAAAACGCGAACAACGCAGATACCACGTAGAAACTAGGCAACTTGTGGTCACCTGTAAATATTCCCCGCTCCTCCAATTAACCCCTTCCCTCCTACCATAGAATCAATGTTTGAAAAGAATCTTGTAGAGTACCCTAACCTCGAGCTACTACATTCTCTATTATGTGATGGATGTTTGAGTTCCCACGCTACTCTATTAGAATATCGATAGTGCAGAAGGCATTATGTTTTGAGAAACTTCGATTGCAACATGTTTGATCGAATCGTCAGACAACTCTGGACCTGAAAGAAATATAGAAAGTTAAGAATGTAACCCAACGTGTGACAGCAGGAGAGCTGACGTCAATATGCATTCATTTCGTCCAACAGTCTTTGCTTCTATAAATTTGCTTTGGAACTAGAGAGAGAGAGCGCAGGTGTAAAAATTTAAAAAAAAACACACACACACACAAGACCGCTTTTGAACTATGCTTTTTTCTTATCAAACCCATAGAAAATTCCTGAGAAGAGGTGATATAACGTTTACGTGTGAGTAATGATGCCAGAGTGGAAAATATTTTGATACTCGAAATCAATCATAAAACTGAAATATGTTTGTCTGAATTAACAAGAGAGGTTTCCAGAGGGGAAAGCATATGCATTATTCCACCTCGACTTAAACTTTTTTTTTCGAATTGTTAACTTTTTCATGTGTCTTAACTGCTTGTCATCAAAACAATAAAGCCACTTTCCTTTTATTTAGGCTTTTCTTAGACTAATGTTAATAATAACATTAACGTCAACATAAAAGCAGTCGCATGCATACCAGTCTCTCCTCGGCGTATAGACGATGCACAACACGAACACAATGAAAACAAGCAAGCACGAAGACAAACACGCAGAGTGACGGGATCGATGAGCTGGATACCTGTGTCTCAATCTCATGCCGGCCTATGTAATATTTACGATACCTGCTGCTGGAGATGACAAAGACAGACGAAACGCATAGTGGCACCAGTGCGCTCCAGACAAAACCTATAGAAGTTGTTGATAAAACAGACAGATGAGAGATGAGAGGAATTAAACGAATGAAACCCCCACCCCGAGTCAGTCAGTCAGTCAGTCAGTCAGTCAGTCACACTATACCTCTCTCTCTCTCTCTCTCTCTCACACACACACACCCCCACAGCTGGAGAAAGAGAGAGGATAAGCAGAGTTCTTACTATAATAAGAACTGAAGGAATGGGAAAGCTTGGGAAAGAGAGACGAATGAATGCAGGCAGGCAGGCAGGCAGGCAGATACAAGCGAAAAGATAGAAAGACGCTGTTTTAATCTGGCCACTAATGGCGGTGAGAACCAAGTAGTTTGATATAACTGTCCGCACCACAACGCCGAAGTTAGTGCGTCTTGTCTCTGACGCCGCGATTCGCGAGCCACGTTACCTGGTTTCGTCAGTCACCTGACCACACTGCGTACTGTGAACTCACAGATCTTATCGGTGCCCAGCCTGCAAGTCATCAGCGACGGTGCACAGTTGCTAGTAAGATCCGGCTTCCTGCAGCAAATCAACATGACGGAATCTCAATTAAAGCTGTAATATCAGGTGGCAGACATCTTTGGAACCTATGATTGAAAGAAAAGGTGAATCTAACAATGCGACTGAACAAGCATGAAGGAAACCGCTTGACTGGTCTTACTGGGCCTGTGTGTTTGTCGTTCTTGCTGCTGTGTAGCATTGCATGATAGACTCGGAATCAGAAAGGCGAGGACATGAAGTCATACAAAAAGCTGACTGGACAAAACTGCCAAGGACTCGACAATGGAAAGAAAAAGGTGAGGGATTAAAAAAAAACATTTTAAAAGCTAAATTTTAATATTTCATGAAATATACCGGCAAATTCACCAGCTCTCTCATTCATTCAATGACCTCTTGTTTACATCATCTGACCTCAGTATTTGCACAAAAGCCAATGGGCATGCAAATCTTAATAATTTTATTGTCGACATATAAGGTTTCCAATGATTTTTGTGCCATCAAAACAATTCGTTTAATCAGTAGTTTTGCGTGATGTGCAGATGCCCCGTGGGCTCCATACACTTTTCTTGGCATCAACACTTTTCTTGTGTTTAGGTAAGTCAGTCAGTGAGACAGACAGACAGACAGACCGACAGGCAGGCAGGCAGGCAGGCAGGCAGATGGATCGACGGCCAGAAAGACAAACAGTCTCGTTTGTTTCGTTTTTCTGTACAAAAATACCTCCTATAATTTACGAAACTTTTGGATACGTTTATGTATTGACAGGTGATAAGCAGTGTTACCTCTAATTATTGTTCGCTTCTGCGTGGACGTGGTAATATCCTGAGCAATGAAATGAAGAAGTTGTTGTGCACAAAACACCGAGATTTTATTGTACGTGTTATTTCACTCAAACCCACCTATCAATCAAAACATCAAAATGCAACATCAAAACCATGTCGTTATATAATATTTCTTTCAGTTGCTGAATTTTGTGAAAGTTAGCAATAATGTTCCAGTTTGCTGCATGGCATTTCAAAAGTGCTGAACAAGATCTTTAGTGATAGAAACATTCATGTTGCCCAAGGCAACGACTAGAAACGGCACACCTAAACACAGGCTGTGCATCACTCAAACGCTCATACATGTACATTCACAAACCCCAAAACATGTAGCAACAGTGAGCTTGGCTGAATAAAGTGAAAATTTTGACAGTTCTAAGTTAATTCTGTTAGACCACACACCTGCACTCTCAAGCTGCCAAACAGCAGAAGGTCAGCATTAACAGAAATGTCCCTTTTACCAGTGTCGTTAAAGTTTTGCGTTCCATTTGGCCAAGTTCTGCTGAAGTAGGACAGAGACTAAAGAATATTTGCTCTCACTGATGAATCGCTGTGATAGTGGATAAAGAGGTCAGGTGTCCGATGATGCAGATAAATTGGGGATTTTTTCTTCCATCTTAGGACACTAAACCCTTTCTGGCAAAAGAGAAACAAACTTAGGAGACCCAAACCAGGATTTTTCCCTGCTCGCGTACACTGCTAAAGATTTCCTTGTCATCGGAACCGCAGGCGGTCTCATTTGTAGCTGAAGTGGGCAAACATTTGTTATATTAACATATTCTTGTCCACATGCAAACAAAACAACAATTAATTAATGGATTAAACTGTCTACAAGAATGAAATAGCAAACTCTGAAGTCACAGACAGCTGTATCCTGTATGCAAATCTGTCTTTTTTAAAGAATTTTTAAAAACTAATTAAAGAACTATCGGCCGGTCTCGAACCTACCGTTAATCTCTTTCAAGTTTCAAGTTTCAAGTTTCAAGTTTCTTTATTCTTTTACCCTCAGGGGGTATTCAGAAAAAAAGAAAAAAATTGTCAAAAAACACATCAGTCATAAATTCACCTGGCACTAGAATATGCATATATTGATAAATAAAATCAATGATTAGTAAACACCCAAAAAACACGCTCAATCACGCAACCAGACGTACCCACACGCAAAAACATAGGCACATATTCATCTATCCATTAATGTACTCTTCTAAGAAGTATTTTAACAAATTTCACTAACTTGGTCAATACAGTTTTGTTTTTGCAAGAAAAGAGTTGATAAAGTTTAAATGTATTTGGCCGGCTCAAGTAGTATGGTGTCAGTGCGGTGTTGCGTTCAGCTGTAAATTTGTCACATAAGAAAATATAATGGTATTCTTCACCTATGTCTTTTCTGTCACACAGCGTACATAATCGTTCATGCCGAGGGATGTCTTCGTGTCTGAGTTTGTTAACAGGGAAGTTATTATCTAATGTCAAGAATTTTAATAGCAGGCGGCAGTGAGAAGGTGGTAACACTCTGAGATAGGGTTCGGGCTTATGATGTTTTGAGTATTCTGTAGTTTGTGTATACCTGTTTTGTGTTTAGTTCCTCGAACCAGTGTTGAATATTTTGATCTTGTAAGCATCTGTCTACTTTGTTCTTAAACCATTTATCCGTTACATTCGAACTATTCTGATGTAACCATAAGCCATTCAGTCCCAGTTCTTGCAGTAGTGATTTAACCGAGTGAATAAAATTTGAGTGAAGCATCCCTTGTTCATGCAAGTTAAGTAACATTCTATAAACAGAACTTGAACATTTACCATAATTATTTCCACTGACAAGTTTAAACCAAAAACAAAGCATTCTACTCTTGATATGTATGCCAGCAGGAAAGCGTTCACATTCACCAAATACCATGCGTGATGGAGTTGATTTCTTTAGTTTGAATAACGTCTTATAGAATCTTACTTGTAGTTTTGTACATAGGTCAGTAACATACGGTGCCCAACCCTCACAACCATAGGTGAGGATGGGGAGTACCATTCTATCGAAAAGCTCTATTTGTAAGTCTAGAGGTAGATGTAACTTATTACACCTATTTAGTAATGCAAACATGGCTCTAGAGGCCCGACCATACAGATCCTTTTGTGCGACATTGAATTTGTTATTATAATTTACCTTCAGACCTAAATATTGGAAATCATAGACTAACTCTAGCATTTCACCATTATAGTAGAATACAGTTTTTTTCCGAATTTTGGCTCTAAAATACTGGAAAAGGTCGTCCTGAGCCAGCTGGTGACCCACCTTGAGACAAGCAATCTCTCCAACCCATTTACGTCAGCATACAGGAAGGGACATAGCACGCAGACTGTTCTCCTTCGCGCTGTAATAACATTCTTTCTGCAATGGACGAGGACAAGGTGTCTGTTCTGTTCCTTCTGGATAATTCGGCGGCATTTGATACAGCTAACCGTGTGATACTGATCTCTCTTCTTGAAATGGTCTTTGGGATTCGTTCCACTGCTCTTCAGTGGTTTTTTTCTTATCTTCAGGATCGCGGCCAGTACGTGTCTGTCAACAACTACTCATCTGCCCCAGTGGCACTTCACTTCGGCGTTCCACGGGGCTCAGTGATGGGGCCCATACTTTTCACTCCGTATACACCACTTTCAAGCGTCATCCAGCACCATGCAATCAGTCACCACCTTTATGCAGACGACACACAACTTCAACAATCCTCCTCACCTGCAGACATCGACACACTCCTGCACTCACTCCAGGATTATACACATCAAAACCTGGATGACTGGCAACATGGCTTAATGATGACGACTAAAGAGCTTTTTTCCAGACCATCTACCACTGAGCTTACTAGGCTACTAGGCCTTTGTCTATCACGCTTGGATCATCTGAAATCTCTTCTTCGGACTCGGTAAGAAATCTGGGCTTTTTCATGGACTCCACTCTCTCGATGAAACAACACATTGCTAAGGTTTGCCAGATCTGCTAGTTTGAACTAAGGAGGATTGGTTCGATCAGAACATTTCCTTCTGATGAAGCCACCAAGACCCTTGTCACGTCCTGTATTCTCTCTAGGTTAGACTACTGCAACTCACTTCTCATCGGCTGTCCGGATACTATTCTCCGACCCCTTCAGAAAGTTCAGAACTCGGCAACATCCTACTTGTCTGATGTGATTTCTCTGTACACTCCATTTGTTACAACATTCTGTCAGAAGCTGCCCCATCCTACTTGTCTGATCTGATTTCTCTATACACTCTATCTGGTACAACATTCTGACAGGAGCCTCCACATCCTACTTATCTGATCTGATTTCTCTATATACTCCATCAGTTACAACATTCTGTCAAAAGCCGCCCCATCCTACTTGTCTGATCTGATTTCTCTATACACTCTATCTGGTACAACATTCTGACAGGAGCCTCGACATCCTATTTATCTGATCTGATTTCTCTATATACTCCATCAGTTACAACATTCTGACAGGAGCCGCCCCATCCTACTTGTCTGATCTGATTTCTCTATACACTCCATCTGTTACAACATTCTGACAGGAGCCGCCCCATCCGACTTGTCTGATCTGATTTGTCTATACACTCCATCTCGTCCACTTCGCTCTTCCTCCGATTCACGTCTTTTCCAACAAAACCGCTTCAAACCCAAGTCCAATGGCCTCCGCTGTTTCTCCGTCTACGGACCTCAACTTTGGAACTCCCTGCCCTCTCACATCAGACACTCTCCTTCCTTCTCATCTTTCAAATCCAGCCTCAAAACGTATCTCCTCCCCCTTTATTTTGGATAATGCATGTTCGCGTCTGTGTGTGCGGTTGTGCTTGTGCATGTGTTGTACTTTGTCTATCAGTGCCTAGATCAAGGATAGCGCTTCATAAATATTATTTTGTTTAAAGCAAGACGTTTTCATTGTGACGTGCCGGGCCGTACCTTAACTTACTGGACTCGACTTGTTACTGAACAAATTTTATGGTGATCTCATAAAATGTAGATTACTTGAGCAATCGTCACCAAAACCTTTACTGCTTCAGGTCAATGGTTTCTACACCAAAGACGACGCTATGAAATAGTGTGAATAACTAGAGAAATCTGCCGAGGGAAAAGATTCTCATACTCTGACACGTTCGCTCAGTCTCACACAGGCAAAACACTACTAGCTCAAGAGCCCCCACCCTCGTAAAAGACACAACT
>SMGT01010098.1:7716-33342 GCA_004794575.1 Lanistes nyassanus
CCCCCCCCCCCCCCCCCATTGAGTTTATGAACACCTACCCAAGAAACAACAAACTGCCGTGCAAATGTGTTCCTGGTGTAGATCCTTTCCCGTAGGAGAGGGACAAATGCAACCAGATCAAAGGAGGAGCTCTCTGTAACAATGTCCTAGCACCACCACAGGATGGAATTAGAAGCACTGCTCAATATCAAGCTCATTCATCATCATATAAGATTTAATATCAAATTCTTGTAAACGTTTTTCCCTTCTTTCTGCTATGGTTAAGAATTTTATGCCATTGCCCTGTGTGAAACACTGAAAATGACGTCCACTCTTGTGCCACACCTAGAATCATTTGTTTCACTCTAAATCCTAATAATATCATTTGATGTCAGCATAAAAAATTACAACAAAAACCAAACTATACAGGAAATGTAGTTTTTTCCCGTATTTAAACTTAGCAAGCCAAGTTAAGTGCAACATGCCTGTTCATAAAATCTAAGTAAACATCACCAGGCATTTTATGATCTAACAAGTTTCATATAAAAGAATATGAATAAGCCAGAGCTATCATTAGGTTAGAATGTCCAGATAGACTGTAGGTGACACAGCTGGAAGCATAAGCTAATTATGCATACTCATGGGCACATTTGAATTCACAAATGGAACCCTTTCTTGTGCTCCAATGAGAAACAAAACTTTCAGTATTTCAAGCATCATATCTTGCTATTTACTTATTTACTGACAATAAGTATCCTCAAATAAATTAACCCAGTTTTTCAAAATAATTTTGCTCTGTGGTTCATCTTAAAGAATAATCATGCATCTGTAAATTGTTTGAAACAGAAAAGGACATTTTTATCTAAATATTTTTTCTATCACAACCTCCCCCATAAAGCTCCTTACTAAGCCCCCTTTTCTTCCAATCTCACCTTAATAAGTCTGTCCAACAGCTCGGCTCCATTCTTGACATTCTGATCAGGGTGAGCAGCTAACTGAAATTTTAGTTGGCTGGTCAGGTACGGAACAGACAGGAAACACTGGACGCTTTTTTTAATAATGTGTGTAGATGTGATATAATAATGCAATCAGTTATAATACCAGAATAAAAGGTTTTCAGCTGCTTTGTTGTCTATTCTGGCCTGACAACAAAAATAAGTTTTTCAAACTGGACAAAAACTGCAGTCAAATAAGATTTCGTCCCAAGTCATTTTAATGATGTAAAAAAAAAAAAAAATGTCAGAAAATAAGGCAATGAAACAGAACCCATGAATTGCTAGATGGTAAAAAAGAGAAGGCTAACTAAAAAGTGAATGCCTTATGAATTTATCATGCACTGAATATTCGGTGTTAGGCTGAATAAATACTCTCAGAAATTTATAGAAGCAGAAGTGGTACCTTGCTAAGGCCATCAAAGATATTATTGAAGAAAGGAAGCACTGCCCCTCTTGTCACTTTGACAATGTTATACAAAGCCTCACAGGCATAGTATTGCACCCGACTGTCGACATCATGGAAACAGGCAATCACCGGAAGAACGAGCTCATTAATGTATGTGCATGATTCCTTAAACAGAAGAAAAAAAGGGATAAAATCTAACAACATTCCAACATTAATAATTATTACACTAGAAACCAGTTAATAAGCATGCTTCGCATATGGTCTGGTTATCATTTGAACTTGTATTACCAAGCTTCAGATATTTCTGTGCTCTTGGTACCTGCACATTAATAGTAATACCTGGTCCAAGCAGTATGCCCGTAAGGAGTGTGTAGTGTATTGTAATTTGTAAAACATGCTGTCTCAGTTCTTCGTTTAGATCTCATGACAGTTTCCACTTTCTAAGACCAACTACAGCCGTAATCAGCACAGCAGTGTAAAAAATAATTTTTTCCAATTTTATTCATTTCAGTGGAGGCCGAATAAAAACGTTAACAGTACTTAATTTATTCCAGAATAGCGGATTTTTTTTTTCTGTCTCTGTCTCGGCAAACTTGGAATAAGGTATTCGCTCCTGGGATGACCGAATAACTTAATTATTATTGAATAACGAGAGAAAAATAAGCTATTCAGTTATTGTTCATGGGAAATTCAAGAAACCTATGCTGTCATGGTGGATATTCTAGAATAAGTCAGCTATTCAGTTGTCTTGCATACAGGGCCAGGTGTGCAAATAATGGTAAATGTATGCACTTTATGTACATGTAGTCACTTCAATGTCTGCATGTACTACAAGCAATATCTTTAACAGGCTTTGCACCCCAACCCATCCTATATTGGTTGTTAAATGATAATGCATGTACAATGAAATACTTATCCTGAAGGTTGGTTTTAGTTTCTTTTCCCCATTGTACATAGAGCCAGAAATAACTCTGTAAAACTAAAACAGCATCAAACACCTTCATGCCTAAACCAAGAAATGAAATGCCCCTGGACACACACAAGGATGGTCATTGTGTCTTAGATTTTCTAAAGCGTCATCTCATGAGTCACCTTTATTTCTATTATTAAGCCATTATTGTGCCAGTGTTACAGATGCACATATGGAGGTTTGGGGAAAACTCTGACACTCTTAGAAAGTCCTATGCAACAACTCTTTATTGGAATTATATTAATGCTTGAAATATTACATTAGATCAGCTGATACTATAATAGTGACTGAGAAAACAAAATTTCTCTAATCCATGTTTCTACCTCGCTATTTAAGTCACTCATCAGTGTAGCTGTAAATAAATAAGGGATAAATTGTAATAAGGCACCGAAATCAATGCATTAACCAAGCATTTCTCAAACACTCACCATGACGGTCTATTTTTTTGCATCAACCAATTATAAAAAATGTACTGAGAAAATCTGGTACAACAAAAGGAACTTTGCCAAGCGAGACTTAAACAAAAAGTCAACGTTTTGGGCATAACCCCTTCTTTAGGATGGCACAAACAGACAGATAACAACAAATAAAGATAACTTAGCTGACACGGACGCTGATCATCTGGGATATTACATGTGCACAACTGTATTAAGAAATTTTCGGGACAAACCTTTCCAAGACCAATTGCCACTGCTGCCAACCCTATGAGACCTCCTTTCCGAGTGTTTGGGTTTTGAGAGTAGGCAAAGTCGCCCCCCAGAACTTTCAATGTCCTCTTGATTTGATCAGCCTGGTTTGTGGTGACAAAGTCCCTCACCATACTGAAATAGCGTGAAAAGAATATGCATGGTTGCACATACTATGAAAAGTCATTCTGGTAGGCGCAAAATTTCCTAAAATGATATAATATAGGTATTACAAATGATGATGTTGTCCGTGCTATATAGACTAAGTCTAGCCCAAGTATCATTACACTGCAGCAAAATTTGCGCTCGAATGAGGTGACGTCCATGGGGTTCACAACCCCCATAAACAATAAGTCCCTCTACAAATTCTAAATCAGTAATTCCTCTACTTTTTAAATTTTATTCACCACCTCGATAGCAAACGGATTCCCGACAAAAGTAACACTGCGTGCTCCTCAAAATTTCACTGCCAGTGTGAAAGAACGCTATTCTTTTTAGCAACATTTATGTTCATTCCACTGTTAAACAGAAACACCTCATTCACTCGTTCAGAATCAGAGTACAAACGCAACAAACCGTTCAATTTCAAGCGCAGCACTCTTCCTTTTCTCATAAATTTTATCATTCAAAGATCGAATGCAGGCGGCACTAAGAGGGGCAAAGTCTTTATCACTCATTTCGCTTTTTTTCAAACTGCTGGGATGTCGGAGACAACCTAGCACCAAAGTTTACAACCCGCTGGCTTTAGTGCAGCAGGTGTCTGTCATTTTGTCTTGTCACATGATTTCTACAACTAATAATAATAAAAAATAAAATAACACTCAACGCTTTTGAGCATTCATGCAGTGAAACAATAGCGCAATATTTGCTAATAAGTTCGTAAACAAGTAATCTCAGAAGTGAATCATTCAGTTTTATGTGGCTATGTTTCTTTTTTTTTTTGCAGGGGTGTAAACGACTTCGAGCGTCTGCATAACTTCCGGTTTCAACACGTCTGATTAATGAATTAACAAATGGTGCCATATTCTGTTTAACAATGGATGATCCAGAAGAGCAAAGGTCTAGCCACAGTAATGAAGACGAAATCCAACACGAGCTGTCAGAATCTGATTCAACTTCTTGCAATAGCGTTAGCAATCCGTATTATGACGGACCCATTGGAGAGGAAGGCGGGGGCCCCAACGATGGGTCTCTGCCTTCAGAAAGGCGAGGCAGTTCACGAGGTGCTCAGTTCAAACAACCCTTTAAAAACAAAGAAGTCATCATCATAGCATTTGATCTCGGTTACTTCAAAACATGCATAGGGTTCTTGCGACTCATACAATTGGTAAAGCCCGTCCCATCTACTCGAAATTACATTTTGACCCCGAATTGAAATTTAAATTGTGCGCGAGTGTTAAAGTGAAATGTGCCGCCTTTGACAAATCAGATGAGATGGGTGTATGGTTCATACGCTTTTCAACCCTGTTGTTTTGTGAGAACTGTGTCCCAGTGAGGAATTATGTTTATATTGGCAAACAAAATAAATCTGAAATGATTTTGCTTAGGTGTGCATGCATCCTTCTTCAAAATGGGCAGTAAGCCATAATTTACTTCTTTCTGCTACACAAATTACGAAATTTGTATTGGGTGCTAACTGAAATGCACCTCTTGTATATTGGCAAATTCAGCAGATATCTGATGTTCCTCTGAAGTCAGTGCCACCATAATGGACTGAACCACTCCCCCCCCCCCCCACACACACATGCATTCAGTGCGTACTGTGGAGTAGTTGAAGGGGACGTTTTAGTGTGGTTTTGAGATCATCTGCTCACAAATGCATAAGGGTGCACCTGCCCACACATACTGGCATGCATGCATGCCAGAAAATCCACATGAACACAATTGTGTTTTGTGAAAATATAAGACCTGCAGTGTGCAGGGCTGCGTTTTGTAAACTTCATTTGTGAGATTACCCATAGGGTGAATTTGCCTCTGAAAATAGTGGAACTTTTATGTACAAATGGAGAGGGTTGCAAGAACATGTATGTTTTCTTTTCATCCCCCTTTCAACAACACATCCCTTGTCCTCAGAAATGTAAAACATTTAATGTAAACAAGTTTAATGACTGAAGGAGAGATCTAAATTGCCAAATGGTGAGGACAAATTTTTTTTAACCATAATCAAACTGGGATTGTTGTTATCTGCCCCTTCCTGTTTCAGATTCTCACTTCGGTGACCCTGCTGTGCCTGGTGCTGTCAGGGCGTAAGGAAGGAGGGCTGCTTCTTTTGCCGCTCAGCTGGCATTTTCGCATCATGCTTTATGTCTTGGTGTTGACATTTCTCATCTCACTGATCTCTCTTATTGCAAACATAACAACTCTGACTGCCATGTTTGCAATAAAATGGAATTTCCTTGTGAGTATATATATATATATAATTGCCCTAATAGGCACTGAGCCCCCTGGTACTTTCAACTAGCCCAGGTTGTTTCCCCTACTTGCATTAAAAAAAAAATTAGTACAGTAGTACATTTTTGAGACCACAGACAAACGTAAGTACAGTAGAGCCTTGCAATTATGACCTTTCAAAGTTGTGAAAACAATGATCTAATTTGGGATGGTTCTTACCTAGGAAGTGGATTTTTCCTTCACTGATCTATATCCATGGGGTATTTTGGTTATCAGATAAACCCAACACCTGTTGCAGTTGGCAAAAAAAAAAAAACATGAAAAAAGATCACCCAATGGCTATAGTGATTTATGAGTGGCAATGGCCAGGCAGGATTTTCAGCGGCCATTGGCCCATTGGGCCACTGTATTTGCCTGAGTAATGGAATCTGAACATCAGTTTGTAAATGTTGCTGGCTACTTTTGCTAAATGAATAGAATGTAGATGCTGATTCTCAGTCTGTTTCATGTTATTACCAGTTTATGTCCATGTGTTTGTGTAAGAAGGCAATAAAATACTAAAAATGAAGTTAGTGAAGCAGTGAAGCAAGCAGGCAAACCTCTGACCTGCATAATAACCATTTCTATAGCTATATGTGCATCATATCTATATATATATCTATATACATCTTCTGCAGGACATGGTGCTGTACTCAGTCTTTGCGTTCTTGTATCTGGTGGGCACGTCCCTGGTGGCCAGTGCCTTTGACTTCTATCAGAAAATGAAGACCAACGTCTCAGACCAGACGGTTCAACAGCTGATGGTTGTTGTGGTATGCTTTACAACATTGTCTTGTGTATACTGTTGGGAACTACAGAACAAATGAGGAAAGAGTGCTTAAATTATCGAAAGGTAACTCCAACAAAGATACTGGCAGGGCTCAAACATAGCTGTATGCAGACGCATGTGCCCAAGGGAGCTTACCGTACCCAAACACATAGCAAAGAGAGGGCTGAAAGAAAGGAACTTGGCAGATCCTAAAAAAAAGATCTGCCATCCCTTTCTTTATAACGGCGCTATTCTTCACACAGCTAACCCTCCTTTGTTGGAGTTATCTTTCAATAATTTAAGCGCTCTGTCCTCATTTGTTCTTTATTAATTATAATTTGCACCTTGAGGATTTCATGTATTTGTCCTATGTTGTGTTTGTCTTTGAATCCTAGTTGTCAACACACGCTTAGGGAGCGGGCTGACTACATTAACATGGATTCTCTGTATGCACATGTTGTGCACCGAGGGTTAGCTGTGTGAAGACTAGCGCCGTTATAAAGAAAGGGATGGCAGATCTTTTTTGAGGATCTGCCAAGTTCCTTTCTTTCGGTCCTCTCTTTGCTACATGTTTGGGTACGGTAAGCTCCCTTGGGCACTTGCATCTGCATACGGCTATGTTTGAGCGCTGCTAGTATCTTTGTTGGAGTTATTGGGAACTACACCAGAGCATCTGTGCTGCAGCTTTTTTTTTTGGGGGGGGGGGGGTAGTGAAGGGTATGTGTTCATGGTGCTTATGGTGACACACAAAAGTGACCTACACCGATATTGTAAATACAATTAACATTACTTTGTTCAACCACAAATTTGGCCTTGTCAATACTTTCACTTGAATGATTACAATAATTTAGCCATTAGTAGACTTACTGGATAAAAGACTTTGTTGGGTTGGGATTTTGGGAGGTCTTGTAGATGGATTACAGTAAATGTGCATGTATTCAGCTTGTAAATGCAAATGGTGAAACTATCAGGAAACCTAAATGGATCTTTTTTCCCACCAGATTCTGGGTTATATTTGCATGGCAGTGTACGGGATGATGGCCCTTGTCACTTACCGCCAGTGGCGTATCCAATACCGCTTGTACCAGCGCCGCAAGCTTTTAGAGGAGGATGAAATAGATCTGTGAGGTAACTAAAAAAAAAAAAAAAAAAAAAAGTAAAAAGAGACAAACAGACCAACCAAAATATGCAGGTTTTCTGACTCTATATCCAGTAGTCAACCTAAGAATTGTTTCTCTTGTTGCAGCTAGGCCAGTTGAATGTTCTTTGGATTAGATAGCAGTTGTCAGCAGGATGTGATCCTGATTATCAGACACTGGGTTGGTCTGTTGGCTGTTGCAACAGGAAAATGCTTGTCACTAAAACAAAATCATGGGGGAATCACTTGGGAATCATGGGGTATTGGTTCAAATTTTGTCTGGTATGCATCCTCCAAATGCCACATCTGTTTACATATCTGACTGCATGCCATGATGCAACCATACTTGCTGACTTATTGGTAAACAGAAAGCAAAAAATGTGATGCAGGCATCACTTCAGAAGCAGAATATCTTCCTAGGATAAGTACAGCCAAGTGTGTCGGATGTAAGGAAGAAAAGTGCACAGTCCAAGAATTACTCAGCTAAGGTCTTTTTTCTTTACAATAGAAGCTTGTACAGGACAGCCCCTGTCCAGGGTGCTCTCTTACTTCTGTCACTGTTTGACGGGATTGTGCAATAAGTCAACTCATCACTTTTCCTTGGATTTTTAAGGGCTCACGTTTTTTTCTTTTTTAAAAAACTGTGTGTGTGTTTGTGGTTTAAGAGTACATAATTAATTATTCTAACTCACTGGGCTCAGATATAAGGAAATCTCTTGGAATCTGACAGAATTTGCATGTTTTAAAAAAATACTGCTTGTAAACTACCTTACTTTCATTAATAAAGTTTATATATTTGGAAAGATCAGTTCTTGATCATTAAAATACCTATTTTATTTTGAACAAAATTAAATAGTACTTGCTATTTGGTTTCAAAGAAAGTCACTATTTCCCTGAAATAAAATTTTTTTTTAATGAATTCCATGTCACTGCTTGTACACTTCACAAATGTAAATCCAAGAATCAGGCATATTCGATCTTGAATCTGTTGGTGAATTTTTCAACTGTGAAATATTTATGTAGTAGTCATTTTCCTGTGAATCCCCTTCTAAAATTAAATTAAAGGCGATGTCCACACTACACGCTGTGTCACTTTGAATGGTGTACACAGACCTGGTGGTCTGTTCACTAAGCATCTTTGGAGAGCCAAAACTAACGTTTGAAACTAATTCAAACAGTGCAGGGGATACAAATGATGATAGCACTTTCAAATGATACAAAGGCTACTTCCCTTATGCCGTTTAGGAGGCTAATAGAATTATTTTAAACTGCTGTCTCACAGCTGTCGCTGTGAGTTACGGAGGTTTTTTTTTTATCCAGCACTAATCAAGCTTGATCCCAAGATCAAAGTCACTCTGAATTGTTCTTACTGTATGCCCAGCCCTAACTTTTTTTAAAAAAAAATCATTTTAAGTAAATGTATTTTTTTTAAACCAAGCGAATCTGTTACAAATATTTAAAGTAACTTTGACTGTTGTTGCAAACATAATCAACAGTAGTGATAAAAAGATATAAATGAAAAATATTGAGCAGGTAGGTTTATCCAAATTTCCAAAATGATTCTTTTTTTTTTTTTCATTTTTTGTGCGTTTTTCATTTTAGTGTGCCATTATTTATAATCACTAAGTTATTGAATTCATTTATGATCTTTAACAGTGTGATGGAGCGGGTTTGCTCCTGTAATCTTTCTCTCTCTCTCTCCAAACCAAGGAAAAGACTTTGTCACAGGCCTTCTACATGTTTATTTGAGGCCACTGCTGCTGCTGCGCACATTCTCTTCTGCCCACCTCCCTGCCTCTACTGCCCAGTCTCGGCTCTCGTGACGTGGCGCGTTACATTGCCTGTATCTGCCTCTCTCCTCGCTTCACCACTACTCTGAGGCGCCCAGAGTGCGAGCGAGCCACAACAAAGGCATTACCAGCTACACCAGCAGCCAGCGGGTGGAAGTGCGGAGCGTAGCACAATTTGTGTTTGTTACGCGCACAAACCTCAAAATAACAGACCTAAGAATATATTTACAGAAACATTGAAAATATGAAATAAATAGAGTGCGCTCTGCTCTTCCTGTTCCTGTTAAGGAAAGTTAAGTAGAGTGAGAGGAAAATAAAGATAATTACGTTAAAAGGCAGTTAAACTAGCTAATGTGAATAGATAAAGATAAGAAATATGCCTGCGAACTCACCTAATCTATTAAGACGTTGGGTGAGTTTAGTATCTACTGAAAGATGATGTCGAGTAGAATCCGAATATGTTAGTTGTTAGTAATTGCAGCTATCCTAAAAGGATATAGAGATGCCTAAAGAGAGTGAGCCTAGCACAGCACGCGATAAGATGACACAGCGCGTCACTGCCACGGATCGCTGGCGGTACTCGACCCATACCGCCCCCGGCGAATGCTGTGGCTGTGAGCATGATGGCCAAAACGTCTACGTGATGGCTGCCCCCATCACAGCAGTTTTAAACTATGTTTATAAGGTAAAATGATTGCAGATGTGTTTTTTCAATTTCAATTTTTGCCATAGCACCCATGTAATTGATGTCAAATGGAAATTGCTAGGTAAGATATGTATGTTAATTTCTGGGTGTTGCAATATTGTTTTCAGTCAGATAATTTCACTGATCCATTCACTCGATGATCCTTTTGATGTTGCCATTTTTGTAGTGCATTTAGTTGTGGAAACTTACCATTTTCTAGTGGTGTTTTTATCTCGCAAAATGTCTGTATTCCTTTGCATTTCATTGCAAGAGACACATAAAAGATGACGGTAGCCCCGACCTGAAAAGAGAGAATTCACTGCCATAATAATTCCTGGTTAGCAAGCATACTTAGATTGGCTTGCATGATCCAGGAAGATTTGACATTGCTGTTCTTGCCACGTCACCTATTTGCAATGTTAGCAGAACTACACATTGAAACCGTTGTTCTTGCTTAGTAAAATGTGGTGGAATTATTGTTGTGAAAGGCTGTGGGTTCTATTTTTTGGAGGTGGAGTACCCCTGTGCTGTTGTATCTGTTTGTGTGCTTAATATGATGTATAATTATAAACTTGCCAGAATGGAAAGACCCAGCTCCAAGAAAGATATCAATGTCCCATTTATATTGCTTCAGTTTCATTTCATAGGATAGCTATTTGCAGAAGGTCATCAGTATTTGAAATCATGGCGTGGGATTGACAAGTTTTGTGCATGTTGTCTGAATGTCACATTTGAGTCTCATCATATATACCAACTGCTCTTGTTAGAATATAAGTTCTCACCTCTTGCAGCATATGCCACTGTCAAAACACTGTGTAGTGGACACTTTTTCTTGATTTGTCTCTGCATATTGGCAGGTGCAAAAAATCTGGGAACATGCTGGGCAAGAAGTGTATTTTGTAGGATAAAACTAGACCAGCTAGTCAAGAATGTTATATTTTTTGTCTACGTGTTACAAAATGAAAGTTTTTTTATGTTGTTTCAATTTATTGTGAATAAGCATGCATGTATAACGTGTTTTCACGGGCATGTACTCTGGTGTTTAATGCAGATTCTCTTCACTTTGTTTCATTAATATTAAATTGGGTTTTTTAATGCTCACCATGAAATATTCCTCAGGGTGGCATAACTATGGCTGTTTTATTGTGTGGAATGTGTGTGGCATCTGGGGGTTATTGAAAATCTTGTGCAGTTTTTAATGCCCTCAGTTGGCCAGAAATGAGCAATAACTTTTGTAGGTCACTCAACAATCCTTCTAATGTTGCTCTTTGAACTTCAAGTCATTTTGATGGGTAACTGGTTGTCTTGAATTTTATATGTGTCAAATCGATCTAATTTTTTAAGTTTTTTAAGTTAAATGTTTTGTATCAAAGATGCCCTTTTTCATTATAAAATTTCACCATTTTCATGAAGACCACTAGATAATAGATAAAAACAAACCTACTTTCATCCAGAAGAGAGATCCTTATATACATCATTGAGCAAAATGTATACATGTACAGGGATTTGGGAAACATGGTCCTCAGTTCACCAGGAATCTTGCCAAGACATTGAAAATCCCAAATACATTAGCCTGTAACCTTTTGGTTTTTTTTTTAGGTTGGAACTGGAAGGGGCTGTATTTAAAAAAAAACAACACTGGGCCAGTGGAAATTTTAGGAGGCTGGTGTATTTCAAAACTTACTAGCCTATCAGGCTTGTGAAAATTGTTGAACTTCCCCATCCCTGCACGAAGTACTTTAGTTGAAAGAGTCCAATAAATGCACTTCTGAAGAATTTCAACTGCATCCTTCCAAGCACCTTCAGGCAATTCAAACTGCATCTTACCAATCATCTCCACTTGTACAAGTTGACTGGATCAGAGTGAAAGAATAAAGTGAAAAACAGACAAAAAAGCACTGCACCAAAGATTGTTTGATAATTTAAAATCTAGCACAACTTGTAAGCGGATATAACAGTTCCATGTTCTTATGTCTTGTGCACTTGTTCTTAATTTATGTTTAAAGCAAATCTAAGGTGCATACTTAAACTATTGCTTCCTTTTGAAGCCTTTTGTTGTGTATGTGTGCATTTCTTACAAGAAAAATTCCTGTGTTATTGATGAGCTTGTTAAAAAGTACTGTTAAAGAACTGTGTACAATTTAGATCCATGCTGAAATTATGAGTTGAATTGCTTAGTGAATGACTACATGCTTTTCTGTGCATGTATGCACACACACACACAGAGTGAAGTACTATATTGGGTATTTGTGTGTATATATATCTAATACAGGAAAGCGATTGGAACTTCACTGTGAAGAAAATATATTTTCATGCACTTCCTGGTATTGTGATAGCGAATGTTGACTATAGTGTCTATTACATTTGTATGTTTACAATGTACAGTAACTCAATGGACAGAAAATCTGTTTTTGTGCATGACTTTTGCTCAGTATACCTCCATACTTCAGCACCCCTCTCACTCTTATGGCTATGCCTTTTGATATTCTTGTACTGTACTGTTTAATAAAAGGAATTTACTGGATTTTAATATTTAACTTTTATGTTGAAAATACATTTAAAAAAGAGACAGCTGGTCTACTGTATGTTGGAAAGTGATTGTTTACTAAGACAGCAAGACAAAAGACATTTTGTACACATCTGAAAAGGACACAGGACACAGAGGTATTTTCTTTCTTTTTTTTCCACCTGGGCATTATAGAGACACACCTCTTTTTCATGTTCAAATATAAATACAGTACATGTACTTTCTACAACCAGGCCAACACATGCCACAAAGGTAACCAATAAATGGATTAATGAACATTTTGGTGACAAATGTTCTTGTCAACTAAGGAACTGATGCATAATTGTACATGATTCACAAGCAGCTAACAATTTTGTTTTAAAAAAAACAAGCCAGTATGATGGGCTATGAACAGTTTAAAATAATGTCACAAAGTACATTAAACACAAGCATTGAAACCTGAAACCAAAAAAAGCTGCAAGCTGATAGTTAATCTAGTCTCTTCTTTGCATTGCAGGAAAAACCAAAACGACTATGCTAACACCAGACTGTCAAACTGAAACACATCTAAAAAACGATATTTTTACTTTATTTTAATGTATTCTATTATCTTGCCTCACAACGTATGTACCCAGGATGGATGGTCTAACAGAAAACATCTACTGATCTTGTCTCATTAAAATTATTAATTAATCTTACATAAGTTAGAGTTGGGTTAGAGTCATGCTAAAAAGAAATCTCTTTTACTCTTGCCTAAACAAATCCCTCATGATAGCCACCCATCTCCCTCTTCATCAAGTCATCCTCCTCCTCTTGACACCATGATTAATTTTAAATATGAGTGTTTTTCTGTGATTAGGATCATGTTAGCAAACCTAATTTATGCAGGCAGTTCTTCATATACACCAAAATGTATATGCAAATATAACACCCAGGATTATGCGTGCACCAAAACATGGTGTAGACCCTTTGCACACGTCACTTTGGGTTATGCAGAAAATATAATCGCAGAAAGACAAAGGGAAAGTTTGGCCAATACAGCAAGGTAACCAGCAGACCTATGCTGATCACACTGCTAGCATACATCTTGACACGTATGCTAGACTCGCGGTGTAGACCAGGTCACAGACCAGATCAGCTTGGTCTTATGATGACCACAACTTTGAAATCACTTTGTTTGGCACTCGTAATGTTGCTGGATGTCAAATACTTTGATTGTGAGCAGTTCAAATGGTGAAACGGCACAATATTGTCTATGTTGTGCATCATTCTTTCTTTGTCAAAGATACAGCTCTTATGTGCAAGAGCTTCAACATATTCTGTGCCATCCTCTGCTCCTCTGGCCACAGCTAGGATGCTGACATCCACGCGACATGGATGGCTGTGGTGTGTTTTGGAGATGATGGCGACACGAACCACATCCTGGCAATGTTCATCAATGTCATGGTTCTGGGGAATGCTGATCATGATGGCTGGAGGAAATCGGATGCCCTTGGGGTACATCTCCACCTGCCATTCAAAAACAGACCCGTCCTCGCCCTCGTCCTGCCCACTTCTGCCATCATAGGCTGCCAACTGTGGGCTAACCTGTCCTATGGCTGACATGCCTTTTGGAGTAGAGAAGAAGTAAGTATGAGATGCGTATGGAGGGAAGTCTAAAAAATTTTCAATGGTCAGGCAGGCACTCCAATCATCACACATGTAGTTTCGTGGTGCATAGTAAGTATTGCTGCTATGAGCTCTTCTGCCAGACAGTTCAGGGCTCCATGTGGTACTTTCAACACTTGACTGCACACGTAGCATCCTACATCTCAGACTATTTTGACAGCTGTCAACATTTTGGTCACTGCTTAATTGTCCTCCAGGATCCATTTGAGAAAACATTTTTAACTTGCTGCTGACTTGCATCAGGTTATCTCGGGTGAACTGAGGGCTACAGGGAGGTGAATGGTGGCAAACAGAGCACCCAGGCCACAAGTCAGCATCACAGTCATAACCAGCAGGCTTGATGGCAGCTGCAGAAGATGCCATATTACTTGCATGGTAACCACAGGCAGCAAACATTTTGGGCACAAAAAAGAGTCTGTACTTGTTGACAAAAGGGTCTGCTTTTAAGGCAGACAGCTGTGCTGGGTTCATCAAGGGAAGGCGTACATTTGCCATGATCTGTAAAACCCTTCTTTCCATCATCCAATCACTTTCACAAGCCATGTCCAGGGAGTCTATAATAAAACCCAAACAAAAACATGAAGAACAAATATAAAGACATACATGTGCATGCAGAATGGTAAAATTAAGGAATAGCTTACATGAATTATTTTGATAAAAGAATGCAGAAAATGGAGACAACTGATCAGCATTTTATTTTAGGGGTGAATGGTTGATGCATTTACTAAATCAAATGTAAGCAGAAGAAGAAGTTCCTGTAATCACAGCCAACATGAAAATATTACACACCATCATTGTGAAGCAGCCATTTTTTCAGTCCCAGGAATAATGTGTATTCACTGTGAATGACGAGATGTTCACACTGGCACATTTCTTCCAGCATTTCAAATGGCATAGACAGAAAGTCCCTGCTCTGCATGACTCTTTCAAAGTTGAGTTCAATGTAGCGCTTTACTGCTGCCTCCAGATTAGGACTGTTGCACATACGAGCATATTGCAGCCAAGACACAACCTGCAAATATAAGAAGGAAAAAAATGAATGAGATTATTTTTCTGTACTTTCTCATATCATCCAACACGTAGTTATTTGAAATTCATTTTCTACTATGCAGTTTTACAGCACAATAGTTTACATAAATGGTAAGTATTTACTAGCCACTTTGGTTTGATTTACCAACAAACCACATTCAAATTAAAAACCTTTTTCTAGTTTGAACCACACAAACCAGCAGAATCCTTTATCTAGGTCACATGTCATGATGAACTACACATCTGCCCACCCTCCCTCCCCACAACCATCCACCAGAAATCTATTTTGCTCTCTAGCTAAAGACTCTAAAAGTTTATTATAAGGGTAATAATACCACAGTATCAAAACATTGTAATGAATTCATTACAACAAATAAAAGTTATAAATGATGCAGTATATTACATATTGTTTTATATCACTTTTATCAAACAAAATAATAAATATAATAACAAAAACAGGAAAAATCACTTAAATATTTTAGACTAATTTGTAAATTATAATTTTAATACCAGTACTACTTACTAGTAGTAGAAAAAGTAGTGTTACAATACATAATAATAATAATATATTAGTCACTACCAACCCTGAGGTTTGACGGAGATGTGTGGCAGTGTGTAACCATGTAGTTTCTACACTCATTACCAAGATCATAAATGTTGTACTTGTCTGCCAGCATAAGAACTGGAAGTACGCTGACATTGCTGAGATGAATGTTTCCAGTGTACATGTACTGAAGAAAGTCACCGAAAACTTCTACACATTCGTGCTCCTCGTTCAGCAATATCCGTGCTTTATGAGCGTCAGGCCATTTAGTGTCCGTCAGCATGGTTTTAAAAACATCACTGCTCATGCTTAGAATCAGTCGGTGTGCATGGAAGACGTACGGTCCAACTTGCAGCTGCACATCGCACAGGTCGGACTTCGTGTACAGCTGAAAGAGTTTCTGCAGAGTAGACACCGAGTTGTCTACCTTCTTCCCCGTGGCCATAGGTTCTACCCCATCCGTCATCCGTTTGTGCTTAGTCCCGTGACCAGTCATAGTTTTTCAATATTCTAGGTCCGCTCCCTCAAATTTGAAGTAAACTGCAATTTAAATATTAGAAACAAATGCTAATGAACGTACATCCTCTGCACAATCATGAGTAACGGAAAGCTAAAGTCGTAAAGTCATAGCATACACAACACCAAAGGAGTCGTAACAAATCGACAAAACGCATTCGTATGCCAAGTAGATAATTAAAATTAGGTTTTGAAAACGATAACAAATTTAAGTGACAACATATTAATATATAAGCGGCTTTTACATCTATCTGAGCTGAACAGACTACAAAACATACTTACGTGTTTCTTTTTTAGCGTCTGCATTATTCCTGAGTTCTCACTTTCTCACGTAGTGCGAAAGACCCGAACGAGAAAAGACAGACTCCCACAATGCATCGAAGGCCGACATACCGTAACTTCAAACATAAGATGACAACCATGCAAAGCATTGATATAGTTCAAGTTGATAAAAGACTGCAGGAAGTGAATCCATATTCAGATCACACTCCTAGCAGACATGAAAAGAGTTTAGGCCTTCTGACCACAAAGTTTGTGACACTTCTTCAGGAAGCAAAGGATGGTGTGCTGGATCTTAAAGTGGCAAGTACTTCTGTCGTCTGTCCGCCATCCCATAGAAATGATAGTTTCATTGTGTTGTAATCTTCATATAGATATACTATACTATTTTCCTTTTTGAGTTCTTCGAAGATTAAAATATTTTGCAAATCTGTTAATCTAATTGGATTGGTTTGATGCTTGAGTTTTGCGCGTACTGTTCTGTTCAAAAATGGTGTTTTTTTAAGTCTCTGTTGGTACTACTGTACTACTACTACTAGTACTACTAGTGCTAGCTTTAGTTTAGAAAATGTGGCGACATAATTTTAAATTAAAGCAGTACAAAGGCAACAGTTGCAAGCTTAAAAGCGCACAACTTGCTGCGTTGAGATACTTAGGTGATGGAAGCATAGTTTCTCGGTGTTTGAAAGTTTGAATTACCTCCCCATAACCAACTCCAACTGCGAAAGCCAAGCATTGACAGAAAGAAGATCGAAGCCTTTGAGACCAAATGCTTCTGTGAGCTCCTCGGAGTTTCATGGACGGAAAACAAAACAAACGTCTGTGTACGCAACGAAGAGCTTGTCCCCAGGAGCCTCTCGCCACTGTCAAGAAAAGGAAGCTTGCACAGTTGACTTTAGCAATACAACGCGTCATGATACACTTGCTAAGACCATCTTGCAAGACACACTGGAAGGCAGAAGAGGGGGGGGGGGGAGAGAAAGGCGAAGGAAAATCTGGCGTGACAACGTAAGGAGTGGACAGCACTTCGCATCTCAGTTCTGCTACTGATGGCAGAAGACAGACCAGGATGGCGGAGATTGTTGAAGCTGCATCCTGTATGTCCCCCCCCCCCAACCTTCTAACAGACGGTTTTGAAAGTTGGTGAGAAGATTAGAAAGATGGTTTTAACAGATGGTTTAAAAAGATTACACTAATCAGCTTGATTATGATATGATCAAGCTGTCTGTCTGTTAAGCATCTTCCACCTCCATTTGAAATATGGAACTAGAAGTTTGGTACAAAGAATAAATGGGTTGAAGATGTGTAGGCCTAGTAGATCTAATTATGGGTTGTATAAGATCTGTAGACCAAGTATATAGATCTAATTATGGGTTGAAGATATGCGGACCTAGTACTATAGCAGCTAGATTAGTGAATAAAGAGTATATAATCTTTTTTCACATTACAGGCAGCAGACCAGCTGGCTGTTCGGCAGAAACGCAGAATTTATGACATCACTAACGTGTTGGAAGGAATTGGCCTGATAGAAAAGAAATCAAAAAACAGCATCCAGTGGAAGTAAGGCGAGACAAAAACAAAAGAAAAATCTTAAAGATCTTTGTTAACAAGATAAATGTGCATCATAGTTGAGATTTCATCTGGTTAAAAAAAAACTCCTAAGTAGTTCACCTGTATTTGCTACCTTTGTGAGCTGTTTTAAAAACAGCTAAAGAAAAAATTCTTTTAACTCTTTGACCCCGAGGGTTTGGCTAACTTGCGACGACCTAAATGACCCGCGGCAGACTTACGACAATTTAAAAAATTTGCAGCGACGCATTTAACGGTGTAAGGGAGGTAAACTTTATATCATTGTAAAGCTCTATCATCGCTTGTTTCCCCTGCACTGTCTAAATGAGTTTCGGAAACAGTTTCGGCTTGCCAAACGAGGTTTAGTGTAGCGGGTCACCAGGTCTACTTCCGTCGTTAACAATGGCTACACATGTTTCGTTGTGTGTGCAAAAAAGTTACTACATTTGGCACCAAATAGTAAGTAGTATTTAATATTTCTAACTAAAAGTATTGTTTCCATTGTGATGCCGAAGAATAGATCTTTCTAAATATGTAAAATATATTACTGTGAGTGTGGTAGTTTTTAAGTGTTATCTTTTTTAAAGCGTGTAAATCTATGCAGCCTCTGGGGTTGCTTAGCCCTGCGGGTCCCTACGGGGTCATCAAGTTAACTTGAACTATTTATTCAGTTATTGGTTTTTTTATTAATTCGTTTGGGTCTCCTTGTTGAGCCAAAGGCCTGCCATGCTTTTATCTGTGGAACAACTTCAAATTATCATCACATTTCGTAAGAGATGATATGAAAACTGCTGGTTGGTTGGTTGGTTTGTTAACATCAAATCATCAGTGAAAAGGGTCTCATTATGAGGGAGAGGTAGCGAAGGGAGGGGGGGTGGCAGATTGGATCACCCTGAGAAAACCTGTGGCAAGTCTGGTAGCTGCACAGTATGTAGTATGTTATTGTTGGTGTCATCAGGGGAGCTGGGCCAGGCTGCAATTCTCGTGAGATTTCCGAACGCCTGGTGGCCCTGAAGGATGAGTTGGAAGAGCTCAGTCGCCGAGAACAGCAACTGGATCAACACAAGTTGTGGGTTCAGCAGTCCATCCGCAACGTCACTGATGAAGATTCAAACACGAGGTGTGAATTTTACGTTTGGTATTGCTGTTGGTGTCATTATGTTTCTTGACCAGATGATGAAATTGTGGCACAGAACTTGATTGGCTTGCATTAGTCTAGTTTGCATGTCTCAAGCCTTTTTTCTCGTTCCCTTGAACGGTAATTAAAAGCTCTTCTGGATGTTTTGCAGTTTCGCCTATGTTACACATGAAGACCTCTGCAGTTGTTTTCAAGGCGACACATTGTTGGCAATTCAAGCACCTTCTGGAACCCAGATGGAAGTACCGATACCAGAGATAGTAAGTTCTGGTTTTCCTGCATCTTTTCCATCGACATATATACTTTTAAAATAATAAGAAACAGGTTTTTAAAGTGTTTTCATGTCTTTTATTTTGGAAAATCTAAAGCTATTTGTGTTGTCACCTCCTAATCTCAGTAGATGACTAGGTGAATGTGTTTGTTTTTTATTTAGGGACCAGGCTTCAAAAAGAATTACCAGATTCACCTCAAAAGTCAGTCTGGGCCCATCAACGTTTTGTTGGTCAACAAAGACCCAGAGGCAGACAAGCCAGTAGTAATGCAGGTCCCTCCCCCTTCCTCTCTTGTCATGGAGACCCAGAACGTTAATCCCTCCACTGCTGCTGCTGCTACTACAGTTGCTGATACCAAGGGTGGGAGAGCCAAGGTATGCACCGAGGTTGTATGTACCCGATGTCACAATATCTTACGTGTGTAGTATTTTCGAGACGATGGAGGTGGGTAAGAATGTCTGGAGACTTAGATTGGCTTGTGAAGCTGTGAACTGTGCGTTCTGTGAGGACTTGCTGTCTCCAGATTTTGGGATAGCATCTGTTAGTTTTGATTCAGCTGTATGACAGTTGCTGAACTAGGTGGTAGTGGTTTACCTGTGCAGTGTGCAAATTTACTTTTTAAAGAAGTGCCTAAAAAAGTAAGGTGTTGTCAACCACTAGTGGAATGCTTGTGTCTGTGTTCTACAAATGTAGCATGTGCACAGATTGGAAATCAAACAGCCTTTTGCACACCTGCATATGGTGAGCTTGCACCCTGCTGTGTGCTGGATTAAATTTATCTCCTTTTTTTGTAACGATGAACCCAAAAAATGTGACTGAGAGGAACTTATGAATCTGTGCATTATTTATGGAAACATTTTCCCCCTTAAACTTTTGTTTGAGTATTTTTATAATAAAACATTTCAGCGATCACCCACAAAGTCGCCACTACGACCCACTCAGGTTCTTGGTACTGGTGCCTTTGATTCATCACCCATGATGACAAGGATGGCCACCAGATCTTCCCCTCGTAAAGCCAACCCTGAAAACTTCCTCAGCCAGCGTAAGTAAAACAAAGCTAATATACACTAACCACCTTGAGAAACTCTAAATCTGGTCACTGACTGACTTTTATGACAATGAGAAAGCAAGTCTGATGGAATGGGCTTTGAGGGGTTTGCAGTTCCGTAAGTAGCTAAGAAATGCTTGCATTTATTTGTGACTATTGTCAGAATACTCTCAATTCCAGTGTAGAATGCATGAGCGATGGATGTTCAGTTCAAAAGATTCTTTGTTGCTGTTAATAATTTGTGTTTTGATTCCTCAGTGTTCCTCTTAGCTGTGGGTAGGTGCATGAATGATATCCATTAAATGTCAATTGGATGTAAGTTGGATAAAAGTTTTATTTCTTAGATCACAGTATACATACAGAAAGTTTCATTATCTGTAATCTCTAGTATAAAAATAAAAGTTTCAAGATAATGTTGCAGCCATGGTTGAGTAATCACCATTGTGTGTTGCAGCCTCAACTTCTGGTTTGACAGCAAGTCAACCCATGTTGAGTCAACCTTTGACCTCTGATGTTTGTCCCACAGACATGCTTTTTGATCCTACCCGCACAGACTTAGGTATAGCTTGAACTTCAGCTTGTTGTGCGTGCTAGGGAGAGATGTGTCATAAGACCACCAGCCAGTATGTAAGAAAGATATACTTTTTTGGTCAGCAGATGTACTTGGTGTGAGAGAGGGGAGGGGGAAAGAATAACTAAGATTGGTGATTTTATCTTAAAACAGCTGTTTCAACGTCTTTTGCAGCAGACATGGATGGTGCTCTGATAGATGAACTGATGTCCTCAGATGGTATGGCATCTTCCTGTATACTGAATTGTATCGATAGTACATTCATTTGTACTGGATGTTATCATATAGTTTAACATCTTCCTTTCACTCAAAAGTGCACTCACTTTTGCTTGGAACATGCAGACGTACACAAGTACAACCCTACTCTAAAATATGCAATAACTGTAAATTTGGAGATCCGATGATTTATGAAAAAGCATTTACAACATTTACAGCTTGGCTTGTTCAAGAAAAAGTTTTGTGCTAGCAATTATTTTATGTTTAGCTGAGTGTAAAATCTCCAGATAAAATTGACCTCGTTGCAGTGTCCTGTAGTGTAAATATGCATATTAATTCTAGAAAGGTAGCAACTCTGTGTGACGGTGATGGCCACTCTGTGATATCCACTCTGTGTGACGGTGATGGCCACTCTGTGTGACTTTGACAACCACTGTTTGACTGTAATGACGTCTCTGTGTGACTGTGATGTCCACTCTGTGTGACTCTGTATCACTCTGTTAGACTATAATGATCTCTCTGTGTGACTGTGATGTCCACTCTCGTTACTGTAATAATAACTGTTGTTGTTTTGGTCTTCAGCCTTTGCACCACTGTTGCGCCTTAGTCCGCCCCCCAGCGACCGTGACTACTACTTCAACTTGGATGACAGTGAAGGTGCTTGTGACCTGTTTGACGTTCCGTTGTTATCGATGTGAACTTCACATTGCCAGGGGTGATATTTCAGACTGTCTCTTCATGCACCAGCATGTACGCATTTCAACAAGGAAAAGGGGGATCTGCTCAAGCCTCTGTGCAGTTTTCTGCTGATGGGCGGAGGCCGGTGCTTGGACACGAAGGATAGGACGTCCACTGTTAATTACTGTGCCTGTTGCTCCCAGCTAGATGTCAAAGCTGGCACAGGAATATCTGTAGTGAAGGCTTTTCAAGGCTTCAGTGATTTTTTTCTTTCCAGGTTTGTTTTTTTTATATTAAATTAAACGAAATTCTTGTTCTTTTGGATTATTTCTCATGCTTTCATAGGTTGTTGGTGCTAAGGCTTGCCACTGACTGTGGTTAACAAAATGGAACCTGAAGTGCTGTTTTTTGTTGTTATTAAAAAGTAGGTTTGTGTAGTTTTGATTGCAGATTTGGGTTTGGATTTGTAGTACTTTTTATTAACTTGCTAAAGATAATAGCATTGTTGGATGCAAGATTTTTTCAATTGTAAAAGACAGAAATCCTTTTTTCTTTGTTTTTTTTTCCCTTGTTTCTTCTTTGAAACATTACTTCTACTGCCAAGTTATTATGGAGCAAAACATTAAACTCTGTGATCTGTTAATGGCCTGCTTGACTGGGTTGGGTTATTTGTTGATAAGTGACAAGATGTACACATGCAACACACCCAAGGATGTACACATGCAACACACCCAAGGATGTACCTTGCCTCTTTCTTTCATAAGGTTCTGAATCTTGGCATGATTACAAATGGGTATACACACACTAACATGTTAGTGCTTGTTCTGTCTTTTGCTTGAGAACCTTTGTGTATTTTGTCCAAGCACGGCTTGTGTGGAGCAATTACTTTGTATAATTGAGCTGATGAGCAATTATGGTGAACATTCTTTAGACTTTGTAGGTTTGGCTATTGTGGGTTGGGTGTGGGTAGAATTAGATAGTTTGGAGTATCATTGGACTGTGAGTGTGTAAGCTGCACAGCGAGGTTTCTTTTTGGTGGCTTGAGTCACCCCCTACCTATAGGATTTGTGTTATCTATATTCATTCTATGTTTATATAACCTGTTACAATAAGCCACCCTGGCCTGGCATATTTGTTGTCCGGCTCTAGAATTTTCTCATGGCCACATAAATAGTGCATGGAAGTCTGTGCTGTCCTGATGCAGTAAGTTTCTTGCCACTGAGAAAGGGACCAGTCCCCCCTCCCCATTACAATGTGTTACGTGGCATCATGTTCAACTTGCTTTTGTGATCCATTTCTCTCTGTAAAGGAAAATGGAAGGCCTGGCAAAAATCTATGGATCTGCAAGCTTCTGGCATGTTAAGTTTTGTGTTGAAGAAGTGCAAGCAGACTTTTCTTCTTTATTCTTTATCCACTTGTCATCATTTACGCAGGGAGCTTTGTCTGGCTTCCTCAGAAACATGCCAGTGTGCGTGTGACCATATCTGTGTAGGTGTTGTGACACATTGTGGTACCTGTCATCAACATTTGTTACCTATAACCAACACAGAAAAGACAAAAGCTGAAGACAAGTGGTGTGTTGTTGCCTTAAAAGAGAAGTGTGTACCATATGTCACACCTTGAAAGTATGTACATGTATACTGTATAGTTTTAACTTCCTTCATAGGAGCAGTAGCTTTTGGAATTTATAACTACAGCTTGCACAGATTTCTATGTATATACATTAGTGAAAGGTAGCATGTGAGCTTGTTTGGAACGGCAACTTACTGAGATGAAATAATGCTAATAGTACCGGTTTGTGCTGGTAACTGTTTGGCTGGACATTTTGTTCTAGAAAGGAAAATGCCATGTTTATGTACAGTTGTTGATGTAAGCAGTCGTTAGCACCCTGAATTTGTCTGATGGTGTTATTACAGTATATGTCTTTCCAAAGAAAAAAATCCTTTTTTCATCTGGTGTTTCGTGCAGTTGATTTGTGATTAGACATGGACATGACCTCTCTGTACCTTTATAAATACATGGCTTGTGATTTCTTTTTTGTTCAGGTAGGTTTTATATTGGAATAAATTAATTAGTTGTTAGTAAATTTTTCAAGTGCATATATATATCCAGCACTTTCTAGGTTTTGTTTGTCATTTTCTCCATGAGATTAGACAGTAAGACACCGCCTCTCACCTAGTGTTTTGACCCAGAGTGGCTCAGTACGAAAGACTATAAATGAAACATACAAAGAAACAAAAAGCAGTGTTCCAACTGTCAACAAGTTCCTGTCAAGAAGTGCCCTGTCTGACAAGCATGGAAATCAAGCAAGCAAAGGTGCCTACACAAAGTTTTACTATAGAAAAGGAATGTGTAAAACTTTTGTTCTTTGTTTCATGTTTTAAAATAAATTTTACAGAAAAAAAGTATAGCAGAGTAGGTTGCAGAGACGGGTGACCAAAATAAGCAAGTCAGAACCTGCTGCTAACTGCTGGCTGTAAAGCACAATGAACAGCAAGACTTTTTCCCTGTAGAGATTAAGCCACTCGAAGTAATTGGTCACATGGACATAGAGTTGCTGGCTTTCCTCGGGCTATTCAGAAGGAACCTGTATTTGCTATAATTGCCTGTTACCAAACTCGTGTGAATCATTCTGCCTTTGTGTTCAAATCTTGTATAACATACTCTTACATGGAGACTTTAATGTTAGCGCACCTTTGAGTATTTTTTTAAGTCGCTTCAGAGAAGGAGGGGGTGTGAATGAGTGAGAGAGAAAAGCAAAGATAACTCCTTAGATTATAATTCATTTCAAACATTTTTCAGGCAGTGTGTGTATATATATATATGTGTGTGTGAAGTTTTACACAAAAAGGTTTGAATGAAAATGGAACAGTATGTTGTTTTAAGATTTTGTATTTTGATATTTGGAACAATCTAGATGCATTTGTAATATGGCAGATGACCACCTCTGGGGGAGGAGGAACATGTTTGAAAAGGAAATGACACCAAAGTCTTTTTGTTGAGTATGTGTCACTAGTAAATGTAGTAGTTAGTCCCAGCATTATGCATGCACGATACATCCACTACGGACCATGCTGTGTTGAGTATGTGTCACTAGTAAATGTAGTAATAATTAGTCCCAGCATTATGCATGCACTATGCATCCACTACGGACAATAGAGGTTGTGCATACAGTAGTCACCAATAATTCTGTGGGCTCTACATGTAGAAACTAAATCTGCTGTGAACTTGCATGAGTAACGTACCTTGCATCCACCAAGTGCCAATGGCGGAGTAGCCTTCCCTTCCTCAGCTAATCATTCCCCTGCGGTACTTGGAACACTGCTTCCCAACAGAACCCTGCACTGCATTGTGTTCAGCTCAGTGCAAAGGGCAGGGGAGGGGACGCAGACAGTTTGGGGATCCTCGTGCTGCAGTGGCTGCTCCAACATCTCACTCTTTCTGATGCTGTACCTGACTGCCTTGGTGACATCTGCTTCCGAGGCAGGTCGGTGGTTCGCATCCTGGCTGAGTCATACGTAAGACTTAAAAATTGTCATCTAGTAGCTGCCCTGCCAGATGCCTGGCACTACAGGGAACAGTACTAGGACTGGATGGCCCGGTGTCAGTATAATGTGACTGGGTGGGACTGAGGCCCCATGTTGCGCCATCAGTGACACGTGTGGCAGCACGTAAACTTTGTCTAAGAAACACCGTCCTGATATGCACATACCTTGCAGCTGGACGTTAAGCACCAAACTCCCC
>SMGT01010098.1:33348-55560 GCA_004794575.1 Lanistes nyassanus
CCCCCCCCCCCCCCCCCCCGATGCTGTACCTGGTCGCTAGTAGCAGCCCTGTGTGACAACTCCAAGACAATCACATACATCGGGCCTCTGGGTGGTACGCACTCAACTGCTTCCTGGCCATCCACTGTAGATGTGTAAGACGATAGGTGGAAGGTGTTCTTGTGGTGGTGAGATGTCACACCAGTGTTTCTGGGTTGTTTTTTTTTTTTGTGGTTGTTTCATGGAAAAAAAGTTAGCCCTGTTTAGTCTCAAGGGTTATTAGGCTACGGGTTGGTTTTTTTGTAGGCAGGTTGTGGTGCAGGAAGTGATAAGAATAGTGGGTTGAAGGGAGGGACAAGTACATCCACTTCCTGATGTTTATTCTCCTTATGTTCATGGTATTTGGTAAAAGTAGAAAGAAGGGAGGTTTTTCTGAAGGTGAAATCTGTTTCTTCAGTATGTAGCAGATACCGTGACCTTAACTACCTCCCTCCTCCCTGCTGCAAACTTGTTTGGCATGTCAAAGAATGGTCATGCAGTGAGTCCTGCGAGATGATGTTCAATAGGAGAGTGGGCAAGGGAGAGTAATTGCCCTTGTTGCCTTGGTGTTTTTCCTAACTAGGCTTGGAGCAGTAATGTCCCTTGGCATGAGCGAGGTAGGTAGTAGGCACTCCCCATATAGTCATGGTGTCTGGAAAACCAGTAGAAGAAAGATGTTCACGTGCAGATTAAAACAGATACTGTTTGCACCTCCTGTAAGGTGGTTGCAGTGGTCTGCAGCTTCATGTCTCCCTTTGACTCCTTGGTCCTATTTGCGTTCATCATGAGGAGGAAATTTCTTGTGAGAAAGGGCATCAGCAGGACTCCTTGGTCCTATTTGCGTTCATCATGAGGAGGAAATTTCTTGTGAGAAAGGGCATCAGCAGGACTCCTTGGCAGCCTTAATAACAGCCGCATCGTCTGACATTTCATAAAAAGAAGGAAGAAAACTAAAAATGAACCTTTATTATCTGTATTAAACCAAGTCAGTGACTATATATCAGCAGAGTGGATGATCTTGTTATGAGGGCTATATTGAATACGATGGTTTTCATTATCAGGCTACATATAATTATGTTTAGCTTTTAGTGAGGCTGCATACAAGAAGGAATATTACCTTTATATAAACAAGAACACTTGCGAACAGTGCTATAAATTTAATAGGATTATTAGTAATAGCTTAAATTTCATAAAGTATTTTTGATAATAACCATTTGTTTCTGATTGGGTCTAACTTAAGTCACTGTAGAAAGAATTTGGTGCCACCATCATGCAATCCCAACCAAAGCACTTTAAAGCACTGAAATTTAAACTGTTGATTCTTTTAACATAAATATTCAAATAGGCAGTAACAGAACTGAACACCGCAAGCAAAACAGGAAGTGAGTCATCATGCAAAATTAAGTCGTTGGCGGAAGAAAGCAGTTTCTTTATACATATCACCTAGAGTGGCACCTAATTTTTTGGGGGGTCCCCCCCCCCCCCCCCCCCAAATCTGATTTCTGCCAAACGGCAGCCAATTTCCATGTCTGAACAATGTTGACTGGATTGGGCAGATTTAACAGGATTTAGAAAATATGACTGGTTTCTCATCTTTAAATTTTGGTACCAAAATGAAACATTCACACTCAAAGAATTCACGTTCCATTAGACTGAAAGTTTATTTATCACAGGTTAGTATTATCATCACAGACAATCGTGTTCTAAAACATATAAGTACTTCTGAATTGCCAATCACACCGGAAAATGGACTGTAAACAAAACAACATGGCAAAGAAAGTTTTTGAATCTTCGCCACCTCTTCATGTCAAAAAAGAATCTGGTGAGGTTGGATGTGCATCATCTTGGATTTGTGATTATCTTCTAACTAAAAAATAGTTTTGCACTGTGTCATATAACATTTAGAGCTGGTCTACTTTAAGTTATTGGATTTCCTTTTGCTTATCCAGCAGAATTTCAGGGAATGTACTTCTACCCCAGACTTATGCACAATTTAATGCTTCTCCTTGTGACTGTTTTTTCTGAAATGGCTGGAACTTGCCAGTCTGAAATACACCATAGCTGTTTGGGAAACCAGTTTAGAAACATTGACCTCACATTTCCTAGAACATGCTCTTTTCTGTTTTCCCCAAGCAGCGGACTTTGTAATACTGTTGCTCCAAATTGTTACTGCCATGCCACAAGAAGTTGCTAATTTCCTGCCTTGCACCATCTCTGGACTGAGCGATAAATCCAAGAGAAAAATTGAAAACAGGATGGCCATTCAAAGTTTTTATTGGCGTGGAAAGACTTCTTTTTGACTGGTCCAAGCTAAGCTTTTATCTGAACTAGATCTAGCCGTGGGTTTACTCTCAGCATGGTATTAAATTAGGGCAGAATAACTGGCGGCAGTTTGTGTTAAAATATGTGTATATGTCCTTTCTACTTACATGTCATATACATGTAATATAATCTTTTTGAAATGGGTTAAGCCACTGGACAACCAAAATAATTCCTAGAATTACGCCGTCCCTTTCCTCCACTGTCCTTATGTCAGATTGTTTGCTAGCTCAGCAGTAATTTCATCTGTAAAGCCAAGAGTGTGTTTTAATTCTGCAAGGCATAAATATAGAGCTGACAAACCAAAAAGATGAGAACCTCAAGGGAAGTAAAGCCTTACACCATAACTAGAAAATTGGTGAGAAATGTTTAAAAGATTCAGAGATGCAAATTTTCTCACAGTGGAGTCATTTCTGGTCATTATCCCCTTCTGTCTGCTGTGCAGTTAAATACTTGGAATATATAAATATACATATATTTCACATTATCTCACCACTTGTTGCACTGGCAGAAATGTGACTGTGATCAAAAGTTTCAAGTGATGATCGAAGCTGAGGTTTCTGCCATAAATTGAAAGACCACGCAAAGGGACAAGCATGTCTTCCTAAAGACAGATGATTAAGAGTTTAAAAAGGATGCATAGTACTATATACAATATGGCTCAAGTGTCTTAAATGTTTGAACGGTTATTGCACCACAAAAGCCTACACAAAGCATGGAAAAAAAATCTGCCAAACAGTGAAGCAATTGTTACTATACTTATTTCACACAGAACATTGTGCAGATGGTTTGACACACATTTGATATATGCCAAGAATGTGAAGCTTTACTTTTGGAAGTCAACCAAGAAGGATTCTGCAATACATTTTACACAGTTATTGGCTCTTTTCACAAGATTAAAACAGAAAGGTTTCTAATTTATATGTTACAAGGACAATGTTCATACCAACACAAAAACAATATCGTGTTGTGGCAGAATTCAAAACGAAATCTGCAGCATAATAGAGAACGATTATGTTTATAAAATATATAGATTCATTTCAAAAGGGAAATGAAGAGTGAACTTCATAAAACACCACTTCTTTATACAAAATATTGCATATAATTAACAAGGCTTTCATTCACATATCCAGCAGTAATCATTTGCTTGAAAACCAGGTCAGCTGCATGCCCATTTACACTTTGCCGCTGACTCCATGACATTTTTAAAACAAAAGGTATTTTTCTTAACAATTCATCAGAATAAACCTCTATTTCTGGAAAATAACTTACCATTTGCCAAGCAAACCAGAGGCACTCTGTTTCTTTGTGGACAACACATATCTGTTTACAAGTCTGGCTTTTGTCAAATGGGGTGAAAATACAGCAAAAATATCCACTGGCTTGCTGGTTTTATCAGGTTCAAAGCCCTTATCGATAAACTGTCAGTGCTAAGTTTCAATGCATTTTGTGAAGCCTATGGACAAAAGGTAAAATCTAATAGCTCACAAACGGTTCCATAGATGTGTAGATGTCTTGCTTGCTTCCAGACACCCAGGACAGGTCTTGCTTCACCCCTCAGTTCACACCTAGGACACATCTTGCTTCACCCCTCAGTTCACACCTAGGACAGGTTTTGCTTCACCCCTCAGTTCACACCTAGGACACATCTTGCTTCACCCCTCAGTTCACACCTAGGACACATCTTGCTTCACCCCTCAGTTCACACCTAGGTCAGGTTTTGGTTCACCCCTCAGTTCACACCTAGGACACATCTTGTTTCACCCCTCAGTTCACACCTAGGACACATCTTGCTTCACCCCTCAGTTCACACCTAGGACACATCTTGCTTCACCCCTCAGTTCACACCTAGGACAGGTTTTGCTTCAACCCCAGTTCACACCTAGGACACATCTTGCTTCACCCCTCAGTTCACACCTAGGACACATCTTGCTTCACCCTTCAGTTCACACCTAGGACACATCTTGCTTCACCCCTCAGTTCACACCTAGGGCAGGTTTTGGTTCACCCCTCAGTTCACACCTAGGACAGGTCTTGCTTTATCTCTCCACTCTTGCCATACCTCTCCTCTCTTTGTTCACCTCTGAATTTGATGTTGGCCCAACAGACGACTCTAGATCACACACCTCTAGTTTCAGTGTGTTCATCTCCCAAACAGTGCAAAGAATTTTCATTCAAAAGTAACTGTTTATTACCCCCTCACCCCATTTTCTGTCCGAAGATCTGTCCACTTTTTTTTTTGAGGACTACAGTGCATTGAGGTTTAAAAAGTTAGAAAGGCACTATTTTTCAGCAGTTTCCACTAGTGTTGCTGAACTTCGTAATGGACTTTCTGTGTGAAGGATACTTTTGTTTTAGCATTTGAACAGGTACTTTGAAGTCAGTGCAAAAGCAAGGATTACCTTCCACTTAGACACTGCTCCAAAGAAACCATTAAAACCCAGTTAAATTCTGCTTGCAATGTTATCAAAATGCTCAGTATTACTAGTGAATAGTACACTCTCGCACACCCACACATATGCACATGGAATTTATGACTAGAAAAAGCATGAGGATCATTTGGATATCTTCGTTTTGAGGGTCGCAGATTCACAGACAACCAACAGTACACTCCCATATTCCACACGAAAAGACCTAAGCACAGAGGCCAAGTCATGATAAAGTAAAAAAATGGCCTCAGATTTTACTTTTCAAAACCTTTTAACTCAATGTTGATGATGTATCAACAATGAGGTGCATCCTTCCACAAAAACTGAAGTCTATATGTGACAGTAAATGTCTTCCTGTGATTGAATTGATACACCATACACAGATGAGGCTTTAAAGGGATGGTAGTCCATTCGAACAATAATTGAGCCATTTTCAAAGAGTTATTTCCTTCTGATGACTTTTCTCAGGGTTCAGAAGTGTATTGAAAGGTTTTATTTCTGTAACCCCATGAAAGTGTTCATGCAAGTCACTACCTGAGACAAATTCTGACGACATTTTCAGCATTATAAACCAGATGGAGCACTTTCTAGTGGCTTTCCTTCAACCTGGATAGTATTTCATCATTTCTGTATGTGTTGAGGCAAGTACAGTGAACTTCCATGGAAACAAACTGAACCAAGGATAAAATATTTTGAGTCACTGTGTTGTGAAACAAACTTTTCCCCCGACATCAAAAAGATATACATTTACAGTGTCACCGAAGGATATACAGTATTATTTTTTCTTTGAAATAATCAGGTAGCAAACTTTTTAACTTTTTCAGATTGTACAGCAGTTTACACAATTGGTCTTTTATAGTAATTTTTTTATGATTTTTTAAAATTGTACCAAAATCACCAGGTTAAATGTATGCATTATTGCTGGGGAGGCCAGGTCCCAGTGAGTTAAAAAAAATTCTAGGGTAGAAAAGAATCCAATGTGGTGTGGATGGTGAAAACATCAAGGTGCATCAAAAAAATAAATACCCAAATATGTTAAATGGCATGATGACGTGAAATGTGCTGCTGAAATAGGTTTACAATCATATGCATGAGCATTAAGTGTGTTGCTACAAATCTCTCTCTAAAAAGCAAAATAATGTGATAGATATACACACACACACATGCCACACCACAAATTTGCTCAGCCCAGTTCACAAAATAGAATGCTATTTCAGGAATGTTTGTAATGTAGAGACAAAATCTCATATGGATTTTCGAATAAATTGTAAAGCTAAGCATAATATCATGATACACTACTGTGTGCCAAAAAGGAATCGGACATTAATTTTTTGCTTGTTTGGAACAATTTTTTTTCTGACGAGGGGTCTGTGTGTGTGTGTGTGTGTTAGGGGTCAGACAGTGGTGAGAGAGGTGATGATATTTCTCAAAGTCAGATTTTTAAATCCTAGCATTAAAATTGTTTTAGTTGTTGTATCTCCCCTTGATATATTCCACATGATGTTGTCTGAGGATCCCCATGACCACACTGACTCAATGAACTATGGCAACGAGAATCACATAACACACGTAGTGCGAGAATCACATACTACATGTACTGCAATAATCAGGTACTACAGGCAGTGCATGCCCATACAGCTGCCCTGTGGATGACTTGCCATGGTGACAGCAAGTCACATCAGAGTGCAAGTACTGCTGCCTTCCTTGGTCTTTCCACTGCCTTCTTTCACAGCGGCTCTGTCACTGTTCTGAACCTGCTGAACACCAGTAACCCCACTTGCATCAGTTTAGATAAACAAATGAGGCTGACATGAAGCATCTTGTGTTTTAAAGGAAGATCCAGCAGAGACAATATGTTGTGGAACATACCTATATAACATTAGGACTATATAGCTATAACTTTTAGTAATTTAAAAATATGATCCAAAATAAACTCAGCTTGGAAATGACATGTACAATGAATTCATCTTGGCATATGCCATACGCAAGATGCTCAAGTTAAGCATGTTTTCAAATGTTTGAATGCTTACAGCTTTAGCATGCATCTTCTCCAGGACAAGCGAGTCAATGGGGAAATGGTGATTGTCAACCCGTTCCCGAGGAATGATGCCATTGTTGCTCTCTGCCTCTGCTGCCAGAGTGCTTTCCTCTTCACCAAAGACAAACAGCGACACTGTGTCGACTTCATCTTTGCCATTGGGCACCTCTTCCTGTTGATGGCAGCAAAAAAGAAATCAAACAAAATTAAGAACATCTTTGGATTGGATCACTGACTTGGATGTCCAGCACAGACTGAGTGACTAGACATCCAGTAAACAAGATTCAAGTGGACAGCCTTAGTGATGCGATACCCAGTGCACACTCTGGTTCCCCACCCATAGTTTATCCTTCACTTGCTGAAGAGTTCAGGCTCAGACAGTAAAATATAAACATAGGCTGATCTTTTCAAGAATATTTGTCTCTTCTGTAAATTCAAAAGTCAGAAAATGGACTGCCACCATATGTAAATGTAAAATGAATTGCAAATTTTCTCTCTTTCAAACCATAAACAATATTTAACAAGAGCCACACCATCAACAACAATAGGGCATGTGAGGTACAAAACAGTTGTGATACAACACCGGATGCAGATCCAACATTCTCAGAAGAAACACATCCAAAAATGCTTACACCAAACTTCTTAGATATTTAGACAAAACTGTATGTGTAGTTTTGTGTACATCAGTTTAATCAGTGGTGTGAATTCCATTTAATGATGAATATTGACCTGAATTTGTGAAAGTTAACTGATGTTTATGTACAACCTAAAAGGAACAATGTAAGTAAGCTTTCTTCCTTTTTGCAACTGCTTGTTGGATTGTTCCCCTTTGCACATGCTAAACTGATTATTCTATGAGGCAATGGTATCTTTATACAAGAGCATTAAATGAGAATAAGTACGTGGATGTTTATGTAAGCACCCAAGTAAACATTTGCATGCTTACCTGTACACAAATCATCAAATCCCTGTGCTTTTAGCAAACAACCATTCAACATTCCTTTTCAGGTAACTGTTCTTCCATGACAAGTTTACCTCCCTAGTCCCTATTTTTTATTTTAGCCTTTAACAAATTTTCATTTCTCCTAAAACCAACTCCTCTACATTCCAATATTGTTTATTTGTAAAACCTAGAAACCAGTCCTTCCACATCTATATGTCATTAGTCAAAAATGTATTTCCAGAAGTCTATGTTGCCATGTGAAGTTGATCTCAAGATGCCAAACTGGATCTATCACTGAAAGTATAATCTGAGTTAAAAACAATTTGCTTAGTAGCGCACACAAGCAAAAGGGGTCACATTTTCTTTGTGCAAACAGTCAGCATGGTGCATATTTTCTCAGGAAGAAATGTGTAATACGAACAATTAGACACATAAATTTATTAAGAGCAAGATAGTCAGAATGAAGGCATGGTCTGTACAAATGTCCATATTTTACCGTCACTAAATAACTCAGTCAGACCTGACACTGGACTTGGTTGCCATTTGTGTTACTGTGAATGGTAAGACCACACACAATCAAGCATTTCCAAAAAACAACAACAATTCTGTACAGCAAATGGACCTTTTAAGGGAAGAAATTAATGACTTAGATAGGTCTCTAGAGCTACAGTGGCTTGCCAATGATTAAATGCAAGAAACTTTACTGTAACTAGTGCAAATGGAGATTTTCTGGAATGACCATCAACAAAGTAATGAAAACTGTGTGAAAATGTCCTTACTATATTTGAAAGGACTAAACACTGAGACAAGAAGATATGAAGGACAAATATAGGATGAGATCCCTTTTCAACTATTCCACATTAAAAGTATCAACTGATTTATGCTCCAAATGATTTTTATGACAGACTTCATATGTGCCTTTTTCTTGATGATGATATGATTATATCTTTAAAGAGCAATGAATTCACATGCTAAATTTTCATGCACATTCCTGTAAAGACATTTAAATTTTTTTTAAGTTGCAGTTTTACATGAAATGTGAATAAAGTTTGTGGTGTGTGTGGTTTTCTTTGGGGATTGGGGGGGGGGGGGAAATCAGTCACCTTAAATTGTAATGACTGTGAGTGACGAACAGGAGCCATTTCATAAGATCTGATTGAGTCAACAAGGCACAGTCTGTACATCTGTCCATGTGTTGCTGTCATTAGCAAGCAGTCAGCAGGCACAGAGATTTTAGAGTCAGAGGTCCTGCACCCACAAAGCTTTTGGCAGACAAGTAAAGGCCTTTCTTAACAGGAAGTACATGCATCCTATTCTGCTGAACTTGGTCATATACATTGATGGCTAGACAGAGCAGGATGCCCATTCATGCAGTTAACAAAGGCCATGAGGCAGAGGAACAAAAGCCTGGACTGTGCAAAACACGATCGATTCTTACACTGGTGTTTAAGTTTGTTTCTGAGACCATGTTCTTTTTCCAGACATTTTTTTGAGCTTGTATAACCTGCAAATGAATGTCATCTGTTAGTGGAAAAGAAGAGTGTGACTTTTAAAAAGTGCTGTACAGCCATTGAGCCATAAGTGGAAAGGCAAACCTGTGAATAATACTGTGCAGTGTACAAGTGTGATGTGAAAGATGCCATGCCCAGGTTTCGTGGGAAAGTGGAGGGTAGTGCATTGTTAATTTGTTACTTGTAAAAGGGGGGTGCATAAGAGACTGTTTAATATTATCAGGAAAACAGAGTGTAAAACAAAACTGCAGAGTTACCATGGAACACAAATGTAAAGGCGTTGCTGTGTTAGTGAGAAAAGTTGATGCGAAGGAAGTTGGTTTGATGATACCAGTTGTCCACTCTACAATTACACTGTAATATATGCCCAACCCAATTATTTTCTTAGGTGCACATTTCAACCAAAAGAATCAGTAGAACAACATATATGAACCCATATGGTGAACAGAGAAATGTATACTGTATTTAAGGATACCAGCAGTGTGCATTATGCCCACAAGTGAGATCTGGTCTGACTTTTACCATGTAGTGAGTGCAGATGATAAGCTAATGGCACCAAGAGAGACACGAGCAAAAAACTTGACTAAAAAACTTTGGCATAAACCCTCACAACCTCATCTCTTGGTCTTCACCAGTCTACTATCCCCACCCCTAGTCCTGGCAGGTGCCACCTCAGCCCTGGCACCTACCTGCTAACCACCATGCAAAAAGGGTGAAGAAATAAGAATGCAACTACAATCACATATATTAATAACATATAATGTGAAATTCAGGTGAAAACAGCTGAGCATAAACCTACAAATATACTAGTAGGTTTCTTAAACTTCTATCCAGCAGTCAATTTCAAGTACAAAACAAATGCTTTTGATTGAATCAGATCTCAATCATTATAATGATCCTGAAAAGTGCACACAAATTTACTAAGCACACTAGCAGCCATTCACAGCCATCTGGTGAGTGTTGCCTACCAGCTGTCACAAAGACTGTTCTATGTGCAGAAGAACTGGGCAAACTATTCTCAAACAAAATAACACTCAGTGCAGCGTCCTATACAGACTGTCATGCACTAAAATATGTGGAGATCAGAACAAGCCTGTACCTGACTCAGCAGCTGTACTCGTGCCTTAAGTCTTGTGCCTGTGCTGTGAGCCACTGCAGACACTGCTCGGAAGAAGGGAGCGAACTGCTGCTCTTCTGGTGGCTTCTTGGACCATTCTTCACAGAGTTGCTAAAGCAAAAAACATTTTTACCACTGATGTGTGCATGTGTTTACTGTGTAGCCCATACAATATCTAAGGCTTGGATATAAGCATCTTATAAATGTTTCAAGAGAATCAATTTCCAAAACAGACAAATGTACATGTACCTGCAGGTGCAAACAGTTTCAGCAAAATGGATGCATAGCTTGGTTTGTCACAAGAACTGAAAAATCTACACACATAGAAGGTCCTCAACAGAAAAGCAGTTCGAACAAAAAGTGAATTTTCTGCAGCTAGACACTACATCATGCACAGCCAGACAGAGCAGGGCTAGGCCACAAGGGAGACAACTACATGCTGAAGACTAGACTACTCCTAAAATCCACCACACATCAGAAAGTGTAGAGACTGTTCAGTGCCATCTGAGCTATTCAAGAGGATAAAGATTTTTAAGAACTTCATCTGTTTCTACAAGATGGATTACAAAAACATCAAAAGGGCCTAACTGAAGATGTGTGATGAAAATGGAACGTGGCCGATTTAAAATGAACAGGGCCAATTCAAAAATGCAAACATGATGATATATGAGCGAGAAGTCATTTTCACCATCATTCTGCGCTCTTTCTGCACCAGTCGCTCGTATTTTCGATGCATGAGAGCAAGCTCGGTCTTTGCGTGAGACTGATCACCCCCCATCAACTGTTCCTGTGCCAGGATTGTGTTCCTTCGGCCATTTTCCACGGCTGTTATCTGTTCTATCCTACGCAGCTCCTGTTGCGAGAAGGAAATAAAGGTCCCAACTGAACCAAAATTCATCTCCTGAAATTTAAAAAAATAATGTGACTAACAATCATCCCAAACATATTGAAAATAAGAAAGTTTGCAAAGTCCTAAGAAATGGTGAACACCTCTCAAGTGTCCCAGTCCTAGGGACACTATATGCTGTCACACGTACCTTTGTGGTAAGCTTAACCAGTTTGGGATCTCCTTCTGTGTCCTCCTGCTTGCCATACACACAGAAGGTGATGCACCCAACATCAAAAAAGTCCAGATGCTCTTGTCCAATGTTAGCAATAGAAACAATATGTGAATGGTTAAATTCTGGAGTAAGTGTTCCCGTGATGAGTTTTGTCTCTGTAAACTCTGTGTCCTGCATGGCAGACACTTTGTACTTTACCAGGACACCTTTGCAGAAACGTGATTTGTGGATTTCTGCTGATTTAACATAAATCTGCACAACAGAAAGCATACATCAAATTAATCACTGTCTGCTACCTTAAAAAAATCTCTGTAAAGACTATTCTGTGAATTCTCTCAGTCACAGTAGCTTTTCTTTAGATGCGTCAACGAAAGATGCTGTTTAGTTCTTATGCTCTGACGACACAGATTTCCACAAACAATCTAACAGAATGGTAAATTTCTTCCTGGTCTGCAATTACCTTCCTGATCTTTTGCATTTTGCCAAGCAAAAAGCTGTTGCCACACCACGAAAACTTACTCTCCAACCCACCCACAACCTGTCACACAGAACCTTGGTCAACTGCCTTCACAACCTGTCTGTACGTAGAATCCTCCTTTTCAACTGGCACACACGATGCAGATCCGAACTCCACCTCTTCCACAAACTCCCTCTCTTAGCATCTTGGCAGGATAAGAAGCTACAAGACCTACTGGTATGCTCCAAACTCAACACAGCCACCCCCTTCCCCCCATCCACTGGCTCCACCCCATGCAATGTTCCTCACTGCCCTACTTGCCCTCACCTCAACCCCGCCACTACACTTCACACGCCTAAAACCACGTTCAATATTGAGCGCCACTCCGCTTGCATGAACAAAAACATTGTCTGTGTCATCTCATGTACCATCTGCTCTACTCTGCTTTACATTGGTGAAACAGAACCCACACTAAACATCTGCTTCAAAGAACATTTTCTGACACCAAGAACAACAGATGCACCCCAGTCACACGACACTTCAACACCCCCACCCACTTACACACACAAAGCAGATATGAGGGTTTGTGCCTTGTGACAGATGAATAGTGACTGCATTGACTGCATTGACTGCATCTCCCACTTTGGCACTATGATGCCAAAGGACTGAACCTAACATCCCCCTCACCCCACCCCCCACCCCAACACACGTATGCATTTCAAAAGGGTGAAGATGGTTATTGTGAACAAAAGAGATCTGCATTCTAAGTTCCCGGCATGACACCCAAACAGGTGAAGATAGCTACAGTGAACAATGGAGTTCTGCATCTTGCAATCCCACTGTGACAGACTAATAGGTGAAGACGGCTCACAAGTACACAGAGGTGAATGTGCTGCATCACTTTTTCCTATCCTGGTATTTGTTTCTCATTTTATGAGGCATAGTTCTTCAATTAAGGTGAACATAAAGTACTTTGAAACACAGAGCAAAGGACCAACAATCAAAAGAAAATGTACACAATGTTTAATGAATCTAAATGAAAAGGAAAAATATATATATATATACACCAGCCCGTGCACACAGACTTTACCGAAAATGGCCACAAGAGGTCATGCTGCATACCTTAAAGTGGTATGGCTTTCCTAGCAACTCTTTTGGGTCATCGACGAAGCTGTCCTCATCCAGCGACCTTCCCTGATGGTTACAAGGTGTAATGCTCACAAACAGTTTGCCTTCCTCCTCTCCTTTGTAGTTGGTGATTGTCAGGCAGTCATCAAAATCTAGGGCGTAAGACAGTGACTGTGGAAATACGCTGGCTGTGCCAATCAAAACATCCTCAGTGGGTTCCCAGAAAGGATCTTCCTCCTTGGGACGCTTCAACACATCTTCTCCATCAAGGAACTGCTGGTACATTTCCTGCATGGAGAACCAGAGCATGAAGATGCATACAGAGGATACAGGTCACAGACAGGTGTCCAACATACAGGGGATACAGGTCACGGGCAGGTGTCCAACATACAGGGGATATAGGTCACAGACAGGTGTCCAACATACAGGGGATACAGGCCACGGGCAGGTGTCCAACATACAGGGGATACAGATCACAGGCAGGTGTCCAACATACAGGGGATATAGGTCACAGGCAGGTGTCCAACATACAGGGGATATAGGTCACAGACAGGTGTCCAACATACAGGGGATACAGGCCACGGGCATGTGTCCAACATACAGGGGATACAGATCACAGGCAGGTGTCCAACATGCAGGGGATATAGGTCACAGGCAGGTGTCCAACATACAGAGGATATAGGTCACAGACAGGTGTCCAACATACAGGGGATACAGGCCATGGGCAGGTGTCCAACATACAGGGGATACAGGTCACAGGCAGGTGTCCAACATGCAGGGGATATAGGTCACAGACAGGTGTCCAACTTCTAATGCAGCTAACATCAGCTAGCAAGCAGCCACATCTGACAGCAAGACCCACATCAAACAGGCAAAAATGGTCTGTCTCTGGAGATTGCAAACTGCAAGTGATTCATTGCAAGCAGAAAAAAATTTGTGAGCGCACTACTAAGCCATGGACCAAAAATTCCCATGTACAGCAACATTCAGTACTCACAGCTCTTCGAAGTAGCATTATCTTACTTCTTATGAGATGTCAGACAAGACAACAGTATAACTTTCTCAGTGTGCATTAAGTAGGTGCTTGTGTGAAGATCTGTTAAGGTGTGTAGTGTGGTGCATTTCTAAAAATTCCAATTAAGGATCATTTTTTAAACTAACATCTGACTCTGTTGTATGGTATGCACTGGGCTTGCATTCAATGACATTTAACTAAACACTGAAACGCAAGAAAAGGGACAGACAAGATGGATGTGCTCATCAGGAATTGTTTGTAGTCACCTGTATCATGTATCGTCTGTTCATGAACTTGCCACGCTCCCACAACCAGGTGTTGCCGTTGAGAAGGTTCTTCATCTTCACCATCACCCTAAACGACAGCGCAGCTTGTCAATCCCCTGAACCCCTAATTTTCTGGGAGTGAAATCACTTGATTTTTCCCCCATGATTCATCATTCCATGCAATGCATCATTACCTATCTGAACAATGTTCTTGTGTCTCTAAGAAAGTAAAGATGATTACAGTGGCCTCAATGTGCCAGTCACTGTTAAAAGACACAGCTACTTGCGTGTAATTGGCTTAGTTGCAATTAATCACCAGTCACAGCATGATCTGCACATGCCAAAGTCTAACACTGCATTTATGTGTTTTATGTAGACACTTTGGCCATTCTAATGGGGTAGCTACGTTTAATAGTTTTGCAAGTATGTTCTTTTAATGCTGACAATCTACATGCTAAGAAACAACATAATCACCACCTGAAGGGATGGTGAAGGTCTAGTCAGCTTGATGCATAACTTCATTCCAAAAATTGAAAAGCTACAAATATCAACAGTGGAGGAAGGGCGTGGGGTTGGGAATGAGGAGGATTGATCGTCTTTCAAGGAGGAGCGGGCCAAAGGCAAAACTGATGACACATGGGCCAGAACATGTTATAGGTACAGGGAAGGAACAGGTCACTCTTCCTTGAACACACTTGTATGTACATGTAATTATCTGAGCCGCAGCATATTTTGTATGGAACAACAGATGCATCTGATTCTAAATGGGCTGACTTAATTTTTATTTAATGTTGTCCTCTAGAAGGAAGAGGGGATGCAGACAATTACACAACTGTATCTCCCTCCCCCCCAACTCTTTCTCTCTTGCATGCATGCATGCATGCATGCACGTGCGCGCGCTCTCTCTCTCTCTCACACATACACACACACACAGATTTCCATATTTCATTCCTTCATGCCTGAGAATTACCACACAAAGGACACACCACAGGCTTTGGAAACAACACACTGAAAACACAAAGGACACACCACAAGCTTTAAAAATCACACACTGCAAACACAGACATGCTGAGTGTTTCAGAGTCTACAGAAGGTCAGAGGCATACTAGGGTTACTTAAAAAGCAGATACAGTAAAACCTCCCATTTTAAGACCTTCCCTATTACAACCCCCTCTCAGATAAGACCCAACATTTTTTCACCAATCTGTGCTGGGTAACACTACATGTACTTTCCACCATTAAGACCTCTCTCAGTTAAGACCTGATTCTGGTGCATTTTCAAAGGTCTTGTTAGGGAGGTTTTACGGTACATATAGATTGAATAGAGAATGAACATTTGCAGTAATACCTCACATTCATGTTATCTTCAGTGTTACTGTAAAGAAATAATTTATTACAAATTCACCTCACATTTCATGACACAAATCACAGCAATGCTCAGAAACTAACAATTTTTGTCTGCATTTATCTACTCCATCCAATCCTACTCTACCTCCACACCTTTTCCTCCCTAGCCTCTCCTCTGTGACCAGTCTGTTTTGCCTGCCATGGTTGCAAGGCATGTCTATTATACCTATTGTGAATATCTGTAACACCGGAGTTGTGCAAGAGTTTAATCAAGGGGGGAAAAAAAGCTCATATAAGCATTGACAGGCAGTTGCAGGAACACTTGTTACACATCACCTTCCAGCATTACGGGCAGCAAACTCAAATGCAGTCATAAATATTTGTTTATGAGCAACCAAAAAAAAAAAAGCTGAAGAATAGGCAGAGTTTAGATTTGAGTGAAGCATGCGTTGCAAGTCCTTCAAACAAGCAGCAGATTCAAGATCAGCTGTAGGACACGCCTCACAAATACCTACTTAGGGGCTACACCTTCATCCGGGCTGAAAATGACAATAAGAACGATGAACACTGCTCAGTGTGGCATATATGGGATTGCTGAGTGACTTCTAACTCTATCCAAAAAGTTGGTGGACTCAAACCTTTTATGAACGGCAACTTCAACTGTTACATCACATCACTATCACTTTTTTGTACACAAATTGGACCTCCAATTTGCAAGATCTCAACCACACATTGCTCACCACATTGTGTCTTATTATAATAATAAAAGGATTTTTATACAGTGCTATTCCCCTGAAGGGCTCAATGTGTTGTACACAAAGAACAGAAGCACTCACAATACAAATAGGTTATGCTCATAGGTTATCCACACAACCATATAAAAATGCACCCATAAAAATGTACCACCAATCTTGCTTGCACACTTGCAATCTCTCTCTCTCTCAAACAGCGCAACTTTACCAACAAGCTCCATGAAATCAGTGGAAAACGAGATGAAAAGGTTTTGAGACGTGTTTTGAATGAAGCAAGGGAAGGATCATTCCTGAGTTTAGCAGCCAGCAAGTCCCATACATTAGGGGCAGCAAGTCCCATACATTAGGGGCAGCAAGTCTCATACATTAGGGGCAGCAAGTCCCATACATTAAGGGCAGTGAGTTTCAGACATTAGGGGCAGCGAGTTCCAGACATTAGGGGCAGCAAAACTAAAAGAATGCTGACCAAAAGCTCTAAGGCTAGTTTTCAGGACTGTAACAAAGTGTAAGAAGTTTTTCAGAGGAGGACCTGAGTCCTCTAAAGGGGCAGTATGTAGAAAGACCAGCCGACATATGGTGGCAATGAACAACTGAAGTGACGATACACTTCTCCTAAAGATGAGGTTAATTTTAAATAAATTCCTGGAGCTGCCAAACAGCTATGATTGCATAATCATTGTCCTGTTGCAAAACCATGTCTCCTTTATAAATCTACAATGTGCATTTTACAGGAGATTCATTAAAATGTGCAAATATAACACGAGTTAAAAAGCATTTTATTAACAGCTACTGAATTAGATTGTTTCTTTATTGTCATTAACAATCTTAGGACCTTTTTTTTGTTTGAATAAAGGCTGGTTTTAAACCAACAACACGACCCCCTTTCAGCCCCCCCCCCCCAACAATACCCTATGCACACACCACACCCTCCACTCACCACCTGCCAAACCACCCTGCCCCCACAACACCCCCACCCACCCTGTACCCCACCCCTCTACCAGCACCCCGGCCCCTCCTCACCACCCATCTCTCCACCCACATCCTCCCCGCTCTGTGTGTGTGTGCATGCCTTCCTTTTTGTCTGAGGCCATATAAAATAAATTCTTTTGTAAACTTAGGTGCATACTGGCAACTTGGCTCCTGCCAATGGTGCAACTGAGTGTTATTTACACTTGTAACAACAAACACAACAGACATGCACATATGCACATGGTGCATGAACACAAAATACACAAGTGTCTGTCTCTGTGCTCACAGCAAAGAGAAGATGTAACAATATGCATGCCAGGCAGTAGGTAGCAGGTGGGTTAGTGAGGGGCATACAGTACAGTTTAGAAGAGAACATTCCATCCAAAGCAGATCTGAGCCTGAACTTAACACTTAGCAGGCCAGACATAACTGAGAGGTCAGACACACCATTTTAAGCAGCCCAACACTCAATAACTATATACAAAAGAGCCCTAACTCCAAACCATGCATCGTCCACTAGAGTCACCAAGCATGCAGTTGCCCAATGCAGCCACACGTGCAGTAGACATTTAACATTGCTATATAAACTCTAGTGGGGAAAGGGGAGACAAGATAGGACTCAAGAGAAGACAAGATTAGACCAGACACGAGAGAACTACTTTACTTGGATACTTGGAGAGATACTTGGTCAGAGATATACAGACGGATGAAGTTGATTGTCTGTGGGACATGGAGAGTTAATAGGTTGTAAACCGGCCCGCCACTTAGATTCTACTGATCGCTGAATAAAACTTTTATGCCCAGAGATCATGGGTCCATTGACTACGAAAGAAACCAGCGGTGTATATATCTTCGTGGTGCCTCTACATAATGCTATATGGCCATTTGTGATGCCATGACCATTCATAACGTTATACGGCCATTTGTGGTGCCCGTGACCTCTACATCAGATAGATGGGCATAACATTACAAAGATCCTTGTTGTAAGAATTAAGTTGCATTTTCCCAGAAGATGAATATATAGTTTGTCAGTCTTAGTCTTTGCTATCTACTTCTACTGCAGCAACCAAGTGTTAATACGTTCTAGACTAAATTTTTTGTCTAAGCAGATCTTGTTCACTGTTCTTTTAGTGTATCTCACCTACTTCCAGACAATATATCTGTGCCTGACAATTTTAAAATAAATCCAGATTTTACAGTTTAACCTGCAATCAAGCGAACAGTTAGTATCTTTGTTAACATCTAGGTACAAAATTCGGCGAGGCTAGTACTTACGCAAAATATGTTCTACCACTGCAAATTGATAAAGTTTTTCATGTTTTCAATCCAGTACTCATCATATACACATGCTTAGACACTTAGACTGCTTTTAGTAATAAAATAATGTAAGCAATTAAAAGTCCTAAACAGCTAAAGGCTAATGCAGACAGTTCTTCCTGTAGCCCAAAGAAAAGAGTACTTCACCACTCAGCAAAGCCAGCTACAGTGTACTTACAATACAGGCAGAACGTCTTCCCATCTCATTATGTTAAGCAGGTTGGAAATCCCACCTTATTTATTAGAAATTCTTGCTGTTTGTGGTTTGCTGACTGTAAAACTTAGAAAAGCTTTTTGTGCCACCACAGTCAGAGGGTTAAAAGACATTATGTGAGTGCTTCATTTAAAAAAAAATTGCAGCTTCACTAAAGCAGATTTAATTTTTTAACACTCTCAACAAGGAGAACGTTTTTAAACCTTGTTTCTGACCAGTAACAAGTGCATAAAAGCTCTTCCTTACAAGCACCTGGTCCTTCTCTCTACATGTCTACACAGGAAAGGGACTCACTGGCTAGAGTGAAGTTTGCCACTGGCTTCTTGTGCTGCTGCTGAAATAAGAACCACCTCAAACAGCTTGTGCTTGTTTAGCTCCTCTGAGATAGCGTTGACCTCTGACACCATGGGCAGAATCTCCAGGATTTGTTCTTGAGCAACTTGCTGTTCTGTCAACACATTTCCAGGGCTGAGCACAAGCTGAAAACTACGTGGCTGTAAACAGCACCTTCAAACATCTATGGATGCTTTAAAGCTTCAGATGTTTTTGAGGTTGATCTGTACATTCCCACATGAGTGGTGGCTTTCTAGGTTCTAGAGTATATGCTCTTCACAGGAGATTGATTCCCCAAAGCAATGACTAGTCAAACGAATGTATCCCTGTTAAGCTTTACGCTACACTTGGGCTTTACTCTTGCAAGTTCTTGTTTCCTTGTCATCTATAACATCCCTTTATGTAAATAAATCTATGCAAGGCACTATTTGTCTATTACAAAATCACTTCTTTTAAACAAATCTGGAAAAATCCTTGTTTCCTTGCCTATTATAAAATCATTTCTTTTCAATAAATCTATGTTTGCACTTCACAAAGACCTTAAGCCAGAAAGGGACAGGAAACCCCAGAGGTGTTAATACCTTTGGTCAGTGCTGTCCCTGACACAGTTGGAAAACCTTTTGCCTGTGCAATCTCTTTCTGGGCAAATTCATATGTTATTTCTGCTGGAGTATTCGGAGATGCCTGCAGCTTCGCTGGGTTGATGAAAACATACAGGTGGTTTGAACCTGTAACCCACAACATGCAGGTGACCCTCAAGGTAAGTCCACAAGACATTGTGCATGTATACATTAAACTACCAGATACCATGTAATGCAATCAGATGCTGAAAAGTGAGTATAAATGAGTGGAAGGCTGTCTGCACCTAGTGCTAGAAACAGGTACAAGCAAGCATGTGCCATGCTGAGATAATATCCACATGTCCTTGCATGTTTCTATGACATCACTCACCAAACAAGACTCGGTCCTTGTGGTTGAGGGTCGTTCTACCTGCAACTGGGAAGCCATTTATCTTGATCTTGGCTCCCTGGGATGCAGGCTCAATCTCTATCTCTCCCTTCTTGTTGGATATAACTGCATGTTGCTTCTGAATGCTGACAGAAGAACATACTACAAAGTGAACACAGAGACCAGACTAACCTACACATTAACAAGAGCCTTCTACTTATCCTGCCTGTGTGTGTTAATTCAATGATGTCTTACAAAATGCCTGCTTATCTTTACTCATAGTCATATGATTTTAAGTGACTCTGAACCAATAATAAGGAAACCACAAACACTTCAATTTTATTCACTTATCATTTAAAGCAACTGTTTCCAAACATTTCCTTATCTGAACAATTCCATGAATTTAGTTTGGAAGGTTGCTTTTCCTTACGAATACAACCAATTGGTTATGAGCAAGAAAGATAGCATAAGTCCATAAGAATCAATAGTTGGCATAACTCAATGGATGGTTAGGTTTTGAGTTTTTGTTGCTTAACGTCCCATTGCAAACGAGGTGCACATCAGGACGATGTCGCTTGAGACAAGTTAAGGTACTGCCACGTGGGACTGCTGTCACAACGCAGACTTCAGTCCCACCCAGTCACATTATACTGACACCGGACCAACCAGTCCTAGTACTGTTCCCTATAGTGCCACGCGTCTAGCAAGGCAGCTAATTTTAAGACTGCCAATTTTTAAGTCGGGTTGACTCGGCCAGGGTGCAAACTGCCTCAGAAGCAGATGTCTTAACCATTAGACCCCCGAGGCAGTCTAATTTAATAGATTATCCCATTACAATGTGAAATGCAAAATGTCCTTGCCCACACTAGTTCTAGCATTTAGTGTTTTTGGATCAGCTAAGGATATAATTTCACATTTTTTCAAAGCAAAAGTTCATCTTTCAATTTTGAGCATTCAGACCTTAAACTGGCCATTTGCACTCATTATTGATTCATTTAACAAAAGGAAAAGCACTGACGAGACAACCACCTATCTGAAATCATCACTTTCTTCTTGCAGACCACTAATGTTTTTTGTAAAGTGTATTTAGCAACTTTGTAAATTTGATCAGATAATGTTTTACAGTTTACTTAGATGCAAAAAGCCTGCATCTTGAAAGAATCTGTATGGTAAGATGATGTGTTACTGCCTTGTGGTCTTGCATGTACACTATTCTCATGACAGGTATGGAAACTTCCTACCAGACATACCATTCTGAAACTAATTCTGATCTCTCGCCCTACCTCAGTCCACTGAGACAAATATCTGGCTGTGGGGTGGCATCCTTGCGACCGACAGTTGTTGTGTTCCCCTCCAAAAAGTGGAAAACAACTCCAGACAACAGTGGATCTTCGTTGAGGTTCACCAGATGTGGATCTTTTTGTCGTCGAGATAATTCTCGTGTCTCTGCTTGTGCGAAGGCGTCAATTTCTGACCTTGCTGCTAACAGCTATGAAAAGATATCCGACACAAATTACTAGGGAAAATTCCTAAGCTTTAAAAGAAAAGTGAAGAAACAAACTTTCTCTACTAACATAAATTTTTCAATCTTTCTTTTGTAATCGGTACACGCCAGCGCAGATCTAGCAGGCTAACGTGTACGTCGTCTTACAAAAGTTCTTGTTCGGGCAGAGGCTAATGCTCACCGCACGCAGTCTTTCAAATCCAAAAAACCGAAGAAATAAATGGGGGAAAGAACACTTTTATTATTCTAACCTAAAACCAAAACTAAAACCCGTAAACATGGAGCAGAAAATAACAGAAGAGAGAAAAGAAAAAGGGAACAAAGGAAAGGGTGCAAAGGAACCAAAAGAAAAGGTGGCCTGAAACAAAGATCGACCGAACAATTAATTTCAGGCAACGACGTCAGCAATACATACAACTAATACATCAATATCAATGAGGCAAGTTTTTACAGGTAAATGCCCTCAAAAGAATATCCAAACACTATGGGGGAACAGACCCCATAAGCGACCACGTGGTGGCCAAGA
>SMGT01010099.1:0-43562 GCA_004794575.1 Lanistes nyassanus
GAGCAGCACCTGTTGTCGGTATTTCATGTATAGTCTACCTGCGTGCAGCGGCGACTTCTGACGTTCATTCAACGTCCATTCCTCCCGGTGTCGCAAGAAATTCTGTCAGCCAAGAAATCTGGTCCGGCATACCGATTGCGCATGCACGCGTAGAGAATGGCACAACACTAACCGTAACCCAAATGCTGAGATCAAAAACGATTCTTATTTAACTAATAATTGGCGATTTAACTCTCTGGATTACATTTCAGACAGTAACCAGTCGTACGCATGTGTTACTGGCTAAGTTTTCGCGTGCACTCTGTTCGTGTCAAAGATTTTTTTAAGTGCCTATAACATCTTTGATTCGTGTATAGGCGACCTCAAATTTCACGTGAAACCTCAATGAATTTCTCCCATCAGTTCTGTGCACTTCTAACTCATCTGTGTCTAATTTTGCGTTGACAAATTCGGGCAAAATGATTTTTCGTTAGCGCTCTAGCTGTGCCTGTACCAGTGAGCTCATTTTCGCGTGCAACCTTCATTTTCTCCCTTCAGTTGTATTCACGTCTGACACATTCTCTTTCCCTTCTTCAGTTACAAAAGACTAGTTGCACTAGCCTGTAACTTTAAGGTGTTCACTCTGTTGGAAGTGAGTGGCAGGAGAGGTCACGACTGAGCATGCGCAGTGACGTCATCGTGAAAACTGCACAGACCGTGACACCGGACAAGATTTCTTGGCGAAAGAATTTCTTGCGACACCGGTTTTATAGTTTGATCATGTACTAACCAAACCAAAAGACATTTTACGCGAGCCGTAAACTAAAACATTTTACCCCTACAAAGCTGAAGTAGTAGTGTGGTGCCAGGATAATTTTAAATGAACGGTACGCGTCAAAACTTTCACTATCCGTCATATCCGCTATCCACTCTTGTGAAAAACGTCCACCACTTTTTCTGAATATAACAATATGCGTAATAAGCGGTGTATCAGATGTATGGTACGTAAGGGATAGACGCAGGACACATAAGTATAGCACATTCTATATTTGAGAGGGCTGGGAATTGACCTGCAATGCACCCAAACAGACCGCCTGTTGTGGACATGGATGATAGGCCAGACACACTATTTTGAGCTACCCGCACTCAGTCACACAAGTACATTGACAGCATAACCCAAACTACAGCAGTCAGGAGGGCCCAGCTGCCCATGGGAACCTGGCCCTTAGTCCTTAGTTTAGGGAGTATAAAGAGGCTGGCACGACCAGGCAGGGGGCTTTTTGGGGCTTTTTGCTTTGTGCTTCTGGCTTTCGGACGATGGACTGGCTGGTGCGCCGGTGCAGGGGATCGATATAGTGAAGGGAGGCCTAATGGCCGGTGACACAGGACCATATGAATAAAACAATCGAACTGCAATCAAAAGTATTTGTGGTCTTCTCTGTGAGACGTTATGTAACATTCTTCGTGGTGCCGTAATGCTACATTCTCCGTGGTGCACGTGAACCCGTTCGGTTGCTGTCACTCATCACACCGCTATCGCGGTCCTCCACTTGCAAATATCACCTGTCGTTGCTGTTGCTGCTTCGCTCCTTGACCACCCGATCTTCTGCTTCTTCCTTCTTCGTGGTGCTGCCACCGTGTGGTCCGCCACGGTTTCCCTGTGTACCGCTGGTTCGAGCCGCTACTCGTCTCCTATCGCTCGCTGTACTTCTGGCATCGCTTTCATCGCCTGCTGATGCTGCCGTCCCCTGTGCCCCCGGCTGTCCTCGCCAACATTCACACCTCTCGCCTTGCTGACCCCTCCCCCCACCCCCGCCACCCGCCCGCTGCTGCTGAGGTCACTACGGACGCCACCTCGCCTCCTCATCGGCCAACAAAGGTACGTGCCTCTTGATGTTTTTCGGGTGACGCTCGTTCACTGACAATTACAACGGTTCAACCTGAGGGCGTAGGTAGTCAGATTTTCACCTTTGTGGAGGCCCAAACCTCTCTCATGGCAGAACTCGTTCGGGATATGCGGGGTAGTATGCGGGGAATTGTTGACTCGTTTGGGGTGCAGGCGGCCCTTGCTAAAATTTCTCCCTTTGATGGCAGACCAAGTGATTTTAGGCGATGGATGGCTGACCTCGAGAAGTTAGCCACCATTACACAAGCTGACCCAAATCGCTTGCCGCTTTATGCCTTTCAGTCAGCTACCGGCGTTGTTAGTGTGGTGAGCTAAGGGATGGAGAGAGTGCTGGGGTAAACTAACCTCTGATCTAAAGGAGGGGGAGGGATGCAAACCCTCGTGGCACGCGCATTGACCTCGCTCACTGCCTTTAATAATCAGGGCCGCCGGGTGTTCCGCGCACACCGCCACACGCACAATCGTCCGTCACCTAGCTGCGGGGCACTGATCGCGCGTCGGATCACTCACGCAAGACCCGCACACTCGACCAGCCACACTTTCGCTAGTGGGAACACGTCACACCAAGTCAACACAAATACTACACAATCAGCTACCGCTTGTCTAATGGCTCAGCCCCCACCCACTAGCCTTTCCCCGACTACTACACAACGAAAGACAACACCTGGCGTGAACAATAACAAAGATGAATTTAATACGATGCAAGTAAGTGTGCTCCACAATCATATGTAAGTGAAATTACTGGGACGATCCCCTTAATACAGACAACGTGTCTGATAACCAATCAAAATGCAAGCACAACCGTAAATCTAGGGCTCGCCTACGTTATGCTTACAAATACTAATTCTAACGTTTTACCGGCCTACAACTGACTACGTGCTTATGGTACTGTTTCTGGTAACTTGCGCAACACATGCATTAAGTCATACGCAACAGATACCGCCGTCACACGTAACTATGCCTACACTACGAGGCAGCTGCAGGTTACGGTACACTAGCTTCGAACGGGTCTACCGCACAACCAGCTATCAGGTACTTAACTGAATAACGCTGCGCTGACCGTTGAGATGTGTAAGCAGATTCCTCGGCCGAAGACACACACAGGACTTGGCGCTCACAAATTCTGCTCTCCCGTCGTCCCTCTACTGCTCACAAAAAACAGGGTCCACTCCTCGACCAGTCGGAACTTACAGGTGTACGAACAAGCCGCCACGATCCTGCACTAGCCGAGTTCCAGAGAAAGACGTAGGGGTTGGAAAACCTTATATTGGCCTTGATGGCCACCTAGCGGCATACGCGTTATTGGCAGGTGGTCAGATCGTTCGGCCATCCCTGGACATTGCCAACCCCACCCCCGTCTGGGTAGCGGGTTTTCCCCTCTCTGATGTCCGGCGGTGCCGGCGCCAGCCATCAATCAGTCCGGAGACCTGTCTGGGTAGCAGGTTTTTCCCTCTCAGAAGTCGACCGCTGCCCGACCCCCCCCCCCCCCCCCCCCCCCGCACCGACCACCGTTACGCAAACCTAGTGGCCTCTGCTTCACTGGCTATTATCTAAGACTCAGGAAAACCCTGCTATCATGGCTCTTGCCAAAATTCCCATGACACCCCCCTACTTAAAGAGCAAAACCATTTTGCTCTAGCAAGAGCCAGAATTCCTCACGTAACATCGCATTTCCAAACATTAGCAATATCTGCAATGTAATACAACCAAAACCTACATGATGCATCAAAACAACGTATTCATAAATGAAATAACTACAACGCTAAACAAAACTCATGCACAGTTCATCGCCTGTCATTTGACAGAATGTCCGCAAAGTTCGTTGCTAATCACTCAGCATCATTGCTCAACTCGTGGTGAAAACACCACCATTGTTTACAGTCAACAACCAGTTCTTTCTGAACGCTGTTCATTGTCAGCTGTGCACTGCACAGCAAACTTTCAGATTTCCAACTTCCTTACTGATAAAACATGGAATAAAAACAATCGAATATAATAACAATTACCGTCTATATGTACAGTTTATAACTGCTCGCCTCACTGGCTTCCCTCAGGATCTGGCAATTCAGCCCGACTCAGGTAATCGCTTCCCTTGCTGTGGCGCATCTGTGTGCTGTACTGCTGCTCGATTGCTGTTCCTCTGTCGCTGCTGGCACCACGAACTGCTCGAACTCGCAGTCGCCATCCTTGACCATTCCGCACGGCAGGGCTTGCGTTTCTGCATGCTTGTACTCGCCCGCCCTGGTCACCCGCGGCTCACCGCTGACCGCCAGGGCGCGCAATCGTTGCATGCTGGGACCTTCTTGCTGCGGACGCCGCATCTCGACTGGTGTCGCAGGGTGCACTGGAGCCGGTGCATGCAAGGGCGCTGGGTCACGGGCCACTGCTTGGACTGTGGTGACTGCGTTCACCTCGGCCACTGGGACGTCTGGGTTGGGGCATGGCAACACGTAGCGGCAGCCCAGAGTCAGCGGGTGCACTGCGTTTTCTTGACAGACCGCCTTGATCCTCCCGGTGACGTACTTGCTGGTGACGTGTATCACGACAACTTGTAGTTTAGCGCTCTCACCATTGACATACTGCACAGCAGCGACCATTTCTTTAGTGATGTCACCCGCATGCACGAGCCTCTTGTCAACGACGGCTGGGTAGTCGCACCCAGTGTCCAGAAATATTTTCACCGGAACACCATTGCATTCTCCCGTCGTGACATTCGGGCCGGCTTCGTCGCCGGTTGTCACTGCACCCAGGGTAACCGATGGTTTCCTTTGTGGCTTGGGGCAGTTGCGGGACATGTGCCCCTCCCCCTTGCAGTTGAAGCATGTGACAGGACGCACCACCTTCCGTTCACTCCGGCCGTCACTGACTGTCGAGTCTTCTGCCTTTTGGACTGCTTGGTAGTGCTGTTGGCGTCGTCGCTGTCTGTCAAGCAAGCCTGCTGGTCCAACGACCTGTCGCCGTGGTGACGATGTTCGCGGCCCTCGCTCTTGTACTGCCGTTCAGCACCATCGAACCGCTCGGCCGCCACCGCGATCTCTTCTAAGCTGTCGACACCTAGGGTAAGCAGGTGCCGACCTAGTTCCGGGTGATAGTGGCCCAGCACTACCTCCTTCGTGCACTCCTCGCGCACATGCGCGTAGCTGGACGTGTCCACCCTGGCCATCTCCATCCATTTGTCGAAAAAATGGAGGACCCGTCGATGAAACTGCTCATGAGTCTCATCCCCACGTTTCGCTGCCTTACGAAACTGAGTCCTGTACATTTCTGTCGTCACTTGGTAGCGTTTCAGCAGCGCCCCCTTCAGCGCATCGTAGTCATCACTCTGGTCGTCCGAGAGTTGATGGTACACCTCTTTCGCGCTTCCATGAAGGTGACCTGACAGCTGGATGGCCCAGTGTTCGTGAGGCACCCCGCACGCTACTGCTAACCTTTCGAATTGTGCGAGGTACTTTTCCACGCGGTCATTTCTGCAGTCGAATGGGGCCATTTTAACTACAGGGATTGGGGCCATTTTAATTACAGGGATTTGTTCCCTGAACGTACTAGGAGGGACTACCTCGCAACTAGCAGCTGCCCCTGCCTCAATCCTACCATTAATTTTCAGTCTCTCCATCTCCAGTTGAAACTTTCTCTCGGCTTCCTCTCGTTCCATTTCTCTCTCAGCTTCCTCTCGTTCCATTTCTCTCTCAGCTTGCTCTTTCATAAACCTATCTCTGGCCTGACGCCATACCACTATCTCCTCATCAATTCTTAGTTCTTGCTTACCTGCCCTTTGTTGAATTCTTTTCTCTTAGTTCGGAAAAACAGTTCCGCAGTTGTATGAAAAACAGTTAAGATAAGCAAAACTCAACAGGAAAAGTCAATTTTCCCCCATCCGTCTGGAAACACTTGTTTTACCTTGTTTCCTTTGACTAATAGAACTCCGATTTACAGATTAGTCAATATTTGGCTCGCAGCACCAACCACACTGACATAATTATAATTCTGAGACCAATGAGACTGTTTGCACCTGCAGTTCGCTATCCACATACTGGAGAATTATCTCGCACAATGGTTATAGGCGTTCTTCCCAGTTCTTAGCTCGTAGTCCCCCAGCTCAAAGGCCGCAACTATCTCAACCAATCAAAAGAAAGATAGCGACCACTTTAAATAATAATAAAAAAGGCATTTACGCTATTCCACTGACATAGACACATCTACATACACAAATATCATAAGCTTTCGCACTCACACGCTGGCATCAGCATGCGTACACCTACCTAATGCGTACGTACAACGAAAGGTTACAGTACCGGTAAATCTCTTAGACTTGGGATCTTCACCTCAACGTCCGGTCAAAGTCCTGCAGAATACTAGCAGTTTACAGTGTTTCACAGGTTTACATGACGAGAGATCCTCAATATTTGGAGACATAGTGACCCACGACGTAGAACGCCCCACATAAAAACCCCATCACAATAATGGCACATCAAGGGTCGAGCAAGAATACGATAATAAGACCCGAGCAAAATATTTAAACAGAGACCGACTGAAATTTATACAAAGATGTTGTTATTAACCATTCCGTTACATTTTTGTGGGAATTTTGAATTGGTTTTATGTTTTGTTTGTTTATTTGTTTATTTTTATTATCATGCTGAGTAGTTTTCTATTGTACAGTTAATAACAAGAAGATGAATCCGTCTTCCACGATCAAGAATACTGACCTACTGACCCAGTCAACTGAAATCAACTCCCCGACGTCGTTCTCGGGTAAGAATTTTAAGAATGTAGATCCTGGTTAAAAATTATTATTCATGAGCTTAAAATAGTCGGTTTCCCCACCATCCGGACAACAAAACCCTTTGCCGGGAAAGTAAACATTTTCTCTATTTGCCTGACGGGGCAGCTACCGCCTGCAGAACAGCTACCACCTGCAGAACAGCTACCACCTGTAGAACAGCTACCACCTGCAGAACAGCTACCACCTGCTTTCAAGATCGCAACAGCTGGTAATCTTCCGCTTGAGTGTTGTCAACACAGTGGGCACAACAGACTCAATCAGCATCTCCACAAAAAGATGCACGCTGTGCCCTCCCCATGGTGTCGCTGTGAAGAGGCAGAAGGGGCCGCGAATTTGTTTTTCCTAAACGGAAAATTAGGAGGACCACAGCAAACCCACCTGATGGTCTACTTGACGCAAGTGACTTCGCTATTCCACCATTTGAACAGCTTTATGAGTGAAAGGGAAATGTTTCTCTGCTAGGTCATTAATCAGTAGACTAATTTAAATAGTGTTAAATAAAAAAAACTTTCTCATTGACCTATTATGATTGTTTTAAGTGCACTGGAGAGGATTGCGGAAGGCGGAAAGCACTACTGAGGTTATAAAGTAGAAAGTGTCAGATGTGCCTAATTATTCTTAGTGTCCAGCAATGACCCTCTGCCCCCAAACAGTTGAATTAGTCAACACCTCTCCCTATCGACAAGGCTACCTCCCCCTGTACACTAACGTAGTTTTTACAGGTCTGTGGGAAAGGGTTATGGGGAAGTGGGGAGGGGGGGTCCTTCTCGCCTTCAAGTTTACCAATAGACGTACGGCAACGACCAAATACAGGATACATAATTCATTTTTCTGCTTTTGAGTCATTCTTCAGTATGAGAGAGAAGATTATGAGTGGCAAGTCAGATGCTAGTCATCCGAGTCAAGACTCTCAACAATGCATTCTGCAAATCGATTGAAGGCACCAAGTGAGAAAGAATCATAATTTCGTCAATTTTATAGTATCCCAGGAAACGTCTATTATCGCACAAGTCTTTACGCTTTAGAACAAGTATTTTTAAAACATTATGATTTATGTTTGTTAAATGTTAAATTATATGATAAGGCTAAGGGATAGAAAAGCGATTTTCTACATGTGCCGCAGTATGTATAACGTGTGTTGATGAGAAGCCGTACATGAAAAGAATATGAAAGGTAATCTCGATCAACTTCTCTGTCTCTGTTGCTCCTTTACAGGCGGATAAAGGACTTTCAGAAATAAATTACGTCACAGTCTATGATGTAAATTAGTTCTTCTGTGGGACACTGAACATCACAGCGTGCGCGTGTGTGCAAGCGGGTTTGTGCATGCGCGTGCGTCCGTGCGTGCGTGTTTGTGCGAGAGCGTCTTTCAACGTCTGCCTCAAACCACGTCCTTGTTTTCTTGCAGTTGACGTCATGTCCGGGAATGTAACTGTGAGCATAGAAGAGGAACTTCTCAAGCGATTAGCGATATTTCTGACTTACTCTATCATGGTGCATTCAGAGAGAGTTTACCTCACCCTTCCAGCGCTAAATTTTATTATCGGACTTCCCGGAAGTGTCGTCAGCCTCTTAGTGATTCTGCGCATGAAGCCGTTTACATCATCATCCTTGTACTTCTGTGTGCTGGCAGTTGCTGACGGTCTGTTTGTTGTTTTTGTTCTGTTGAGTATCTACTCTTGGCTAATCTCACCAATGTTACCAGAAGCATTATGCCCAGTAGGTGAGGGAATCTGGGAGATCCTGACATTGTTTCCAAACTTCATTTTAATTGTCCTGGCTGGAGAGAGATGTCTTGCCGTCTGGTTTCCTTTAAAGGTAAGACAGTTTTTTTTTACACCGTGCTAGATGATACATTTTCTAAAACGTCTCCAAAATATTTTTTTTCTAATAAGATACATTGTAGAAAGTGAAATCATCGCTCTTCTCTCGCTTCCCGATTTGTTTAATGGTGTGTGTTGCGCTTGTATGACTGTACTTTCGAGGATTTGCACATCAATACTATTTTTAACTGTAGAGTAAACAACGCTACTTCCAGACGGTCTTTCCTGAAACCCTTCGTGGTCCCAGATGAGCGAGAAAACCGGAGATTCCTTGAAGTGTGAAAATTTCAATTTGCGAACAATATTATAGAGTACTTCTAGAGGGGTTCCTTAAGGATGTGAAATGAATCTGCACCTGTAGTTTTTTCCTGCCTGAACTTTCCTTTTTGTTTAATTTTTAGATGGTAGCGAGATTGAACAGAATCTTTCCCTCTTTTCCCCGTGTCTGTGACTGTAACTTAATTTGTTCCCCTTCCTCCTGGGATTCATTTTTTTCAACTCTCTCTTTTTCTTTTCAAATGCTTCAGTAACGATACATTATGCCTTGTTCACACCAGATGAAAATACTAAACACAGACAATTGCTGCTCACTAAAGAGGAAGAGAATTCAGAGATGATGCAATGCTGACGACAGAATAAGAAGGAATTTGTTATTATGTGCAATAAGCACACAATATCCACACGATGCTACTCACTGTCCTTGTTTCACAGGGTAAACGTCTGTCTGGTGAGTGGCGTTTAGCTCTCAGTGCGGGTTCCTAAAGATATACCGGTTTTTTTCATTTTTTAAAAATTAATTTCACTTTTCTAGTACATTCCTACAAATATCGGGTGCCATAAAAGCTAAAAGCTTATGAACTGGTCACCACATAAAAACAATAATAATACACAATAGGATAATAGTACAAAATAAAGTTCATGACAACAGATGGAGGATAAAGGGGAACAAATGTACAATGAACGTCCTGCGTTTATTTTAGCTTAACCAGTGTTAGGCAGAACTAGATGGAAGGAAAGAGGTTGGAAAGTGTAGTGGTTCAGGTAGAGTAGAGTGTGATATGGGCTATTCGTTTTGGACAGTAGTCGATAACATTGGAAAAGGCTCTGAGAACGGGGTAATGAGACAAGTGTGAGCGGAGTTTAAGTACCGACGAACTTTTAGATGCAGTTTGTTGTGTAGGCTACTGAGAGGTTGTATTTTTTATACCCCAAATCCACATAAACTGAGGAAATGCTGTAAAAGAATGTTTGTAGCAACGTTTAGATTCCTTTATAGATTTGTGGACGCTTAAAAACACGTCAGTATTCACAGAATCAGGCAGACTTGGGTTTCCTTGTAGTAGTAGATCGAGATGCATAAGAGTGGGTGGGGGTAGGCAAATAATGAAAAAAGTATCTTTTCGAATGTCGTTGTAGTGAGGGCAGTCTAGTAAGTAGTGTTGAGCTGTCTCTTGTCCACGGCCGCATGCGCATACGGATTATCAGTCAGGTGTCTAATGAACAGGTCCCAGTTTAGGTTACTCATTCCCAGCCTCAGTCTACAGTGGGTAATCTGGGCACTTCGATCTCCAACATAATAGTAAGTAGGGACTAAATACTGGGATAGGTTTATGAAACACTTAAATTATGAAATTGATTGAGTTGTCTGTGCATGTTGAGGAAGGGAATTCCAGTCAACTGTTGTTTATGGTATACGCGAAATCTCAGTTTTGGCAAGGGGAATGCATCTTTCATATGGTCTTCGCCTGCTGTAGGGATTGTAAGGAGAGACCAGTGGTGGGAGGATTTCTTGCATGTATTTCGGACAAAGGCCATTAATCCTCTTGTTATGATTTTTTTTCTCGCGTCTCGTAGCCTAAACAATCAGGAGGTAGAGCAAATTGTTATGGTCGACCCGATTGGCTCGCGAAAACAGCCAGCCGGGAGAACGCGCAGTGGAGCGGGGAAGGTAGCCGGCTAAGAGCGAGGGGAGCCCGCACCCCGTCCCCCGGCTGACCGTCACCCTGAGAGGGGGGTCGGCTGCGAGGTGGGGGCGAATAAACCCCGGGCTACAGCCCACCACCCCGAACGGGTAGAAAGACCTATTCGCATTTTTCTAGCAAGTCCGAGCTCAGGGCTATATAGGCACCCGACTGCTAACGAACGGGGCCAATTGCCGATTGCTGAATCCCGAATGACGAAAGTATTACAGACGAGTACAACCATCATCAGCGACGTGGACAGAGAACCAGCAGGGCTTTTGCAACAGGGGTGACTCTTGTCAGTCAGGATAGGAACTTGGGAATTTCGGACCGGTGTTGTGATTGTGGAGCTGAGAGACGTGGCGTCTGCGGTATTCCTATCCAGCATCGTGAAAGTGAGTTTACGTACAGTGTAGGAAAGTAAGACACGACCGTAACTCCAAGCTAGTTGAACAAACGTAGAAGAAAGGAAATCAAACTTGTTGATTTGTCGGTTTGTAGAAACCTACGGTTATTTCTTGTGATCGTCGGTCGATCTCATTATTGTTACGTCGTCGGCGTGACGTCATTGGAAATTGATGAAATTAGGCAGCGATCGCAGTGTTAGTTTCCCCCTTCTTGACACATTTTTATGTTGTTGTAACTCTAGTTAACGAGCAGACTAGAGAAACACATGAGTGCCATACCCCTAGACACGACAGAGAGAATACCACGATACATCTTGTAATAAAGAAGCAGTCTGTGTTTCTTGCCTCTGTCCTTTAAACTGCAGAAACCTCATTCATTGTAGAGTAATGACTGCTCCCTCGTACACCGCCTATAATGCTATAATGATTCTGATAGCTTCGAGGTGAAATTCCTCTAGTTCAGCTGCTTGCCCATCTGTGCAGCAATCCCAAATAACGTCTGCATAGTCAAGAACGGGTAAAATAAAGGACTTATATATTGTCTCAAGTGCTTTCCTCCCGAAGTGATACTTATACTGATTAATTTGCATCTGATAAGCATGCTAACCTTTCTTGCGATGTAGCTAACATGTTCGTCCCATTTGCAGTCGTTCTGGATCCATATACCTAGATGTTTGTGACTTTTAGTCTCTACCAGAACTGTGTTTCCAAAATAAAGGTCATGGATTGTTTCAGAACCTCATTTAAAATTTACTAGATCCGTTTTATTTTCATTAAATTTGACTTTCCATAACTTGGCCCACCTTATTTTCCGTCTGAGTCCTAAATATATGCTGTTATCGTCGGCGAAGAGTTTAATTGTTGACTCGATTTCTGTTGTGATATCATTAACATATATAATATATATCAAGAATAGGAGGGGACCCAAGACCGACCCTTGAGAAACTCCTGGCGGTACATTTAGATAACTAGACGTTTCTCCTTTAAGGACCACAGCTTGGGAGCGACCCGAAAGGTAATGTTCCAGGAAAGACAGTAGTTTCCCTCTAATTCCAGTTGCTTTTAATTTGTGAATTAAGGGAACTAATAGTACACTGTAAGGCTGCAATAGTCAAGCCTCTCCTCAAGAAACCCACCCTTGACGCAAACAGCCTCAAGAACTACCGCCCAGTTTCCAACATACCCTTCCTCTCAAAAGTGGTTGAAAGAGTCGTTCTAAATCAACTTCTCGCCTACCTCAACTCGAACAACCTTATCTCTCACTCCCAGTCAGCATATCGGCCATTCCACAACACGGAAACAGCTCTGACTAAAGTTGTCAACGACATGTTGTCTGCTCTGGATGGAGGTGAAGTGTCTTTTCTGACCCTCCTTGATCTTTCCGCAGCGTTTGATACGATCGACCATACCATCCTCCTCAATCGTCTCCATGATGTATACGGCATCTGTGGGTCGGCGCTGGCGTGGTTCCAGTCCTACCTCTCTGGTAGAACTCAGTCTGTACTTGTCGCTGACCAATTGTCACCCCCATCGGCATTGTCTCTCGGAGTCCCTCAAGGATCTGTCCTGGGCCCTATCCTTTTCATCCTATACATCAAACCACTTTCATCACTCATTCATGCTCACATGGTCTCCACCCAGTCCTATGCAGACGACACCCAATTATACAGTTCTTGTCTTCCAGCCGATGTACATGCTAGCATCATGACCATGCAAACTTGCATATCCAGTGTCAAAGCATGGATGGTTCACAACAGACTAAAGTTGAACGACGAAAAAACAGAGGCTCTTCTCTTCAGTAAATGAAATACTGGAGTGACAGAATATCCCACAGCAGTTCGGATTGGTGATGTCGACATCCCTTTCGCTGACTCTGCAAGAAATCTCGGTGTTATTATTACCTCTAACATGACACTTGACAAACACATTTCCAACATCTGCAGATCCGCTTATTATGAACTCAAAAAAATCAGCAGCTTCGGTCACCTTCTGTCTGAACAGGTTGCAAACACATTTGTATGTGCCTACGTTCTGTCTAAACTTGACTAGTGCAATTCCTTGCTAGCCGGCTGTCCTCTGTATCTGCTACAGAAGTTACAGAAACTTCAAAACTCGGCAGCTCGCCTTGTCCTGAAAGCGCGCAAAACAGACCATGCCGCACCTCTCCTCCGCTCTCTGCACTGGCTCCCCATTCAGGCTCGCATCGACTACAAGTTGTCTACTCTCTGTTACAATTTTGTCACCGGTGCATGCCCCATCTACTTTTCAGATCTTCTTACAATCTACACTCCACTGAGACAGCTCCGCTCCTCTTCAGCCGATCGCATTCTCTCAGTACCCCGCATCAAGACAAAAACATACGGACAGCGCATGTTCACCTTCTCGGCATCCACCCAATGGAACTCACTTCCCCACAACATTCGACACTCCCCATCACTACTGACTTTCAAAAGAATCTTGAAAACTTTTCTTTTCCGCAAGTACCTTGACTGACGTCACGACTGCCTGTCTGGATTAACTTACAACTTTCGCTGTTCATCGTCTCTTATGATACTTTTACACCCATCTGTGACTGAAGGACGATCTGTTTCCCAACCTGTTGGTCAGTGTTCCGTTCATCTCTCCCTCTATGTGTGTGTGTGTGTATGTGTGTGTTTCATTGCTTTCATTAGAGTGTCTGTGTCCCTCGTCGCGCGAAGTGTGCATAAAATGTGTTTTTGCGCGTTAAAAATCCACATTATATTTATTTATTTAGTTACTAGAGTACACTGTACTACAGTACACTGGAGTACACTGTACTACAGTATACTGACTAAAGACACTTTACTACATCATACGTACTACAGCATACTGACTAAAGACACTGTACTACAGCATACTGACTAAAGATACTGTACTACTGCATACGTACTACAGTATACTGCCTAAAGACATTGTACTACAGCATGCGTACTGCAGCATACTGACTAAAGACATTGTACTACAGCATGCGTACTGCAGCATACTGACTAAAGACACTGTACTACAGCATACGTACTACAGTATACTGTCTAAAGACACTGATGAGCCAACCTGTTGCAAAAAGTGGAGGATGAAACAAGAATGTAAAATACCATGGAAAAAATGTTTCTACAAAATAAAGAAAACAAATAATATTAATTTTAAATAGTTTCACTTAGTTATTACGCCGTATAATTCCAACCAATAGTGTGATAAAGTAAACGGGGAGGTGTTAAACTGACTTGTGTACCTTCTGTGGAAGCGAATCAGAAACTATTCTCCACATTTTTTGGACATGCAAAAGTATCAAACATTCTTAAACTGTTTGGAGGAATGGATGAAAGAGAAGTGTTGGAATGTGTATAATTTTACTTGATCAGAAATCATATCTTTTTCTGATGTAGAAATGGAAGTGAAAACTAACAGTGGATTTAACTTAATCCTGCTACTAGCAAAGAATTACATATAGCCATATAAGTATAATGGAATCAAACCAAACTTTGAGGGTTTCAGGAAAAAATAGCGTACAGGCACAATATTGAAAGGCACATAGCTAAAGTTAAGGAAAGGATTGAATAGTTTGATATGAAATGGAGTCAATATAAGCGTCTACTATCGATGCGTTAAAACTGTCGACCACATTTCTGCTCTCAGCACTTTCAAACTAAATGGCTATGGACAATATCAGGTTGTGTACAAAAAGATGCCTGCATGTTTGACCCTTTTGCTTTCATCTCTCCTTTCTCGTATTTTGTTTGTCCCCGCCCCCTCCCCATACAAATGTTTTTTTAAAGATTTTATAAGATGTTATTCAAACTAAAGAAATCAACTCCATCATTCATGGTATTTGGAGAATGTGGACGCTTTCCTGTTGGCATACATATCAAGAGAAGAATGCTTTGTTTTTGGTTTAAACTTATCAGCGGAAATAATTATGGTACATTTTAAAGTTCTGTTTATAGAATGTTACTGAACTTGCATGAACAAGGGATGCTTCACTCAAATTTTATTCACTCGGTTAAATCACTACTGCAAGAACTGGGACTGAATGGATCAGAATAAGTTAAATGTAAAAGTTAAATGGTTCCAGAACAAAGTAGACAGACGCTTACAAGATCAGTATATTCAACACTGGTTCGAGGAACTAAACACAAAACAGGTATACACAAATTACAGAATACTCAAAACATCATTTAAGCCCGAACCCTATCTCAGAGTGTTACCACCTTCTCACTGCCGCCTGCTATTAAAATTTTGGACATTAGATAATAACTTCCCTGTTAACAAACTCAGACACGAAGACATCCCTAGGCATGAACGATTATGTACGTTGTGTGACAGAAAAGACATAGGTGATGAATTCCATTATATTTTCTTATGTGACAAATTTACAGCTGAACGCAACACCGCACTGACACCATACTACTTGAGCCGGCCAAATACATTTAAACTCTATTAACTCTTTTATTTTAAAAAGAAAACTGTATTGACCAAGGAGTGAATTTTGTTAAAATACTTCTTAGTAGAGTACATTAATGAATAGATGAATATGTGCCTATGTTTTTGCGTGTGGGTACGTCTGCGTGCGTGATTGAGCGTGTTATTTGTGTGTTTATTAATCACTGAGGTTTTTTTTTATCAATATATGGATATTCTAATGCCAGGTAAATTATGTCATTTGCAGTAAAAATGTTTTTGGAAAAATTAGTGTAGAAATACGATACACATTGTATGCCTGGACATGTATACATGATTTAAATACAATTGTATACTGTCGGTCAGATTTTTGATTGTAATAATGGTTAACGTACTTTGTTACAGGTAGCGTTATTCACTTCAGTGCGGAAAGCCATAGTAGGCTGTACCGTGTGCGGACTACTGGTTCTGGCGCTTACAGTCCATAACTTCTTTCTTTGGCGTGTTGACAAGGTCCACGTCACCTGCGCGCAGATTGGAATTGACGGTTATTACGAGTTCTACTTGAACGTGTGGTCAAAGGTCATGCCCTTCCTGTTTTCGTTCGTGCCCAGCATCGTCATTCTTGTGCTCAACGTCATCATCATCAGGTAAATGACGTCAGAGGGGTTTGGGGTGGCGGTGGGTGTACAACGTTATAAAAAATTGTACAATTTGCTTTCAAGAAACGTTTGTGGTCTGCATACTTTCCTTCTCACTTCTCAAACTATTTCAGAAAATGAGATAATTAAGCAATGGTAATGGGCGTCTCGGTGCAATGGTTTGTGTTGTGTTTGTAACTAAGTTACCAAAACTTTCTTGAAGCTTAAGATTTAATATTTATTGAAGCTGCGACATCATATAGCATTCACGAGTTAGTTGAATGAAAAGACACAAGAAAAAGTGTGTGTGGGGGGGAGGGATCCCTTTCCTGGATTGGCTCTTTATGCAGAAAGATTTCCACAATCGCCTCTTCACGAAGTCGTCTAGGAGCTGTGTGGGGGGGAGGGGAGGGGGAGACATACGGTCCTCCCGAACAAAACAAGAAGACATTCAAAACTGCTGCAGCCGTTTTGGACAAGTTCTCTATCACTACAATTTGGATCATGCAAGGCCGGCTTCACTATGGCGCGTGCCCCTCGCGAGGACTCTGAAGCATATTTTCGTCTAATGCGCAAGTGAAGAGTTTTGACCCAGACAGCGTCCCACACCCTTGGGCTCGGTCGTGTGAAAGTGTGGTTATCGCCCCGGCATGCGCCAAGTTATCGCGCAGTGCAGTAAGCACCTTGTGGTGATGAAACCCTGTGATTCCGAGCGACGAGCCTTCTTTCCTGCACCGGAGATGACAGGTAGACGATGACTTGCCCAGACCATGTGCTCTGACAACGCTGGGGTGCGCGGGAACAGTACAGGTGGCGGGGAACTGTTCTAGCCGTTTGAAGTGTGCGCGCTCATATAGGTCTGCAACGCAGTGTAGCACCTGACGGAATTCCACGATGCCAGGAGTTGTGTGTGTGTGTGTGCGCGCGAGAGAGAGAGAGAGAGAGAGTGGGGGAGACGGAGCATGGCGTGTGAACAATGTTTGACTCCAGGATACAGTCAAAGGCATTGCTGACCACTGAACATCCGGCTTCCAATAGTGTCCGTTTGTAAGGGATCAAAGGATGACGCCGTGAAGAATGCTAGATAGTGGACGGCGAAAACAGAACAAACGTCAGTTTCCTGACGTCCTCTAACATGTTTTTGAGGTAGCGGCCCCCTGGAGTCAGTCAACCGGGGGTACTGATAAGGGTTACAGAGGTCATTAGTTGATGGGGAGAGAAAAGACGGTCGTGGTTCAGGTCTTTTTTCCACAGAGGACCAAATACCAGACAGAATACCCAACAGGGAGCAGGGGCTAGGTTATGATACATTTTTTAAAATGTAAACCTATATAACAAAATTATTGATGATCATAGCACAAACTGGAATTGAAACTAACTTTTAGCTTCATTTCCGTTACTGTTTCAAACGCATTTATGAGGATTTGCGTATACGTATTCCTTTTTGTACAGCGGTCTAAGAAAATCTAATGACACTCGAAGACTGATGACAGCCAGGGACGAAAACGCAAACAAAACATCGAGTCAATCAAAACAGGTAAGGCGTGAAAAGATGTTTGTTTGATTCATTGTTTGCGTGCTGTTTGACTATAAATATAAAAACGTCTTTTTTTTAGTCCAAGATGGAGTTCTCTCTTTTTTGTGAGCTATAGTTGTTCATGGAACAACGTAATAAAAACTTTAAATCAAATTTTGGTCATTTTAGCCCTTATCCTAACCGCGCGAACACACGCACGCGCAGGTGCAAATTCACACACGCACGCACGCAAGCGCGGGCACGACACACACATCATTCGTCGTACACGCACGTACCCGCACACCTGGCGAAGACACATACAGTCCTACACAAGCAATAAGCATACAGTATAGCATTTGAATTTTTACATAAACAATAAACATAAAGTATAACACATGAAGTCCTACACAGACAATAAATATCTAGTATAGGACATAAAGTCCTACATAAGCAATAAATATCTGGTATAGAAGTCCTACTTAAGCAATAAACACCTAGTATAACACGTGAAGATGTATCTTGTTAGTCCGTCGTTGTTTAGGATGACCAAGGACATCATGTTTAGGAGGATGACTGGGTAAGGAGTGTCCGGTGGTAGATCCATCCAGTAGGGGATCGGGTGGAGGGGGGAGGGTAGAGGTCTTCCCTCTCCCGAATTTTCCTTTCTCGAAGCATGAAGCACACAACACTTTACTCATAAGGTTCACACTGTGCGATTTGTCGTTATTTACACGTGTAGCGTTGTGTGTAGCGGAAACCACCCGAAGGATCACCGGCACCACGAAAGCAGAATGTAACAGACGCGGCACCAAAAGAGAAATGTACGATTACGTTACCACAAAATAGTTGCAAGGTAGCTGTAACGTTTTACGTGTCGTGTTTTGCACCTGGATGTGCGCCTGTACACTTACAGCGGAAGTACAGTGGAACAGGTAGAAGCCTGCAAAAGCGACTGTCACACACCAGATGCACACGTTCTTTTTTCAACAAAAAAGTCGACCGTGTATAGAAAACCCACATTTAATCAACTCACGATGAAATGGGTGATGTGTGGTTGATGTGAATGGCAACGATAATGTTAGTGTGGATGTTTGAAGACAGTGTTGTGTTGTGAAAAATGTTCACACCGACCACAAATGTCAGAGTCACCACGTTTGCGTCAGCACAGAATACACGACTTATCTCACCCGTGAGATGGCACAGTCCGCGTGCGTGCTCGGGCTGGCGACACTGGACGATGTTCCTGATGCGATGACAGATGGGGTGTTGACGGTTGTGCAGTGTTGTAGATGCTGATGAAGGTGATGGCGAACGAAGGATGAAGCGTTGAACTGGACGAAGAACGAAGAACCGGCGAATTAGTACAGCGAACAGAAGAAGCGAAACAGAGAAGTGGCGGAACGGTGAAACAATAGAATGGCAAAATGGCGAAATGGCGAAATAGTCCTCCAGACGACTAGTTTCGCCGCACGGTGATGTAGAACTTGCGTGCCTGGGCAACTGCCAGCGGTCAGCTACGGTCGGACGTCGGTTGCGACGGTTAACAGCGCAGCGTACAGAGATGTGGCCTGTCCGGCTGAAAAGTGCAGTGGTCTGATTCCGATACTGGCCGTTGACTCGCGAACAGACGCGTTGTCGTCGCGAGTGGGTTACGTCAAATAAACACAATTTGACGCTTTAATCTGACGTCACGCGAAGAACACGATCGCGTGAAGTTACGCGCTGGAAATGGGAAGGACAGAGTTTCCATACCGTCACAGTAGCAATGTCACGTCACAACGCACTCGTTCATAACTTCAACACCTCCACATGTTTGGTCTCAATAAGACTCTATTAGTCAACACGGCGTTCCATGGTGTGGCCGTTAACATCAATTTTAACAACTCCGTCGAACACTTTTCCACCTTTACGCGTCTATCCGTCTCTATATAAATAAAATAATAAAATGTAGATTTTTAACGCGCGAAAACACATTTTATGCACACTTCGCGCGGACGAGGGACACAGACACGCTAGTGAAAGCAATGAAACACACACACATAGAGGGAGAGATTAACGGAACACTGACCAACAGGTTGAGAAACAAATCGTCCTTCAGTCACAGATGGGTGTAAAAGTATCATAAGAGACGATGAACAGAGAAAGTTGTAAGTTAATCCAGACAGGCAGTCGTGACGTCAGTCAAGGTACTTGCGGAAAAGAAAAGTTTTCAAGTTTCGTTTGAAAGTCAATAGTGATGGGGAGTGTCGAATGTTGTGGGGAAGTGAGTTCCATTGGGTGGATGCCGAGAAGGTGAACATGCGCTGTCCATATGTTTTTGTCCTGATGCGGGGTACTGAGAGAATGCGATCGTCTGAAGAGGAGCGGAGCTGTCTCACTGGAGTGTAGATTGTAAGAAGATCTGAAAAGTAGATGGGGCATGCACCGATGAAAAAATTCTAACAGAGAGTAGACAACTTGTAGTCGATGCGAGCCTGAATGGGGAGCCAGTGCAGAGTGCGAAGTAGTGGTGTGGCATGGTCTGTTTTGCACGCTTTCAGGACAAGGCGAGTGGCCAAGTTTTGAAGTTTCTGTAACTTCTGTAGCAGATACAGAGGACAGCCAGCTAGCAAGGAATTGCAGTAGTCGAGTTTAGACAGAACGTAGGCACATACAAATGCGGATCTGCAGATGTTGGAAATGTGTTTGTCAAGTGTCCATCTCCATATCCATATCCATCTCCTACCTCCATCTGATGGTCTCCCTTCCACTGGTCCTACCAAGGCTTATATAGTTCCTCCTCCACGACACGTGTTGAATGCTCGTGGTCTGCACGTGTGGCTATGATGGGCAGAGACATCCCTGGTGACCTTAGTGTGCCGTGAATATTTTGGTTCATCTTGTCTCTGTATGGAGTTACATGAGTGCGGGACGGCTATTGTCCGACATCAATTATGTCCGTCCTGCAGTCCGTGGGATTTTAGTCATCTCTGTTGTACATGAAATGTGCTGCACTTGTTTTGTAGTCTATTTCTGAATAACCTACAATAGACGCATATTGCTACACACGTCGCTCCCTTCCTCCCTAACTAGCAATGAGGTATCAGAGAAAGGATGGTACGGAAGCTGGCTCCACAGGTAACAATGGACCAGGTAGAGAAAATGTCCCTTACTGGGCTGCCAGAGACGGCTTGGTGTCAGTCAACACCTCAACGACGAAAGCTGCGTTACAAGCGTGAAGCAGCAAGACTAGAACTTTCCTTGCCAACAGAGGGCACTATCTACCAGCAGTAAAAGCCGATGATCGTACGCAACCAGACAAAACACCTGTCATCAGCAGAAGAATGCCAAGCCTGAACGATACAGATCGAGAAAGAGCCATCGGACGACTGCAGAGTGGAAACAGCCCACATGCACTGAGTGGCAGTTTCCACAATCCGTCGTCTGTTGACTCGCTTTCAAGCCACTGGCAGCGCTCGGGTTGGAGGCGCATCAGAGTTTGGAGGAGGCGGAACGAAAGGTTCGCCAGCAACATCCTGCAGCACGGCAGTTGGGGAGGCCCCAGCATCATGATTTGGGGTGGAGTCAGCCTCAACCTGCTCGTGTGCCCCGTCGTTTTCCAGAACATCGAACCTGGACGAGGAAACATCGTGACAGCACAAGGCCATGTGGACCGGGTGCTGAGGCCCCACTTCGTGCCATATTTGCAGCAGCACTTCTTCCATCCACTTCTCTCCCCTTCTTACAGAAGCAGCAGGTAAAGCCTACAGTCGCGACTATCACACACCAGATGTTCACGCTTTTTCATCAAAAAGCCGACCGTGTGCAAAATCCACATTTAATTAACTCACAAACTGGGAAAATGATAAGTGATGAAAGTAACAACGATAAGGTGAGGAGGTGACGTGAGACTTCTGAATTGATGGGTTTGGTGCGAAAATGTTTACATGACCACAATGTCAGTCACAACGCTCGCGCTAGCACAGTACACTCCACTTAGCTGTCTGCGTGAGTCCTCGCACTGACGACACTGTGGTCGATGCCCGGACGTGATGTGAAGTGCGGATGTCAGACGACAGCGATGACAGGTGATTGGTGTTTCTGTGGCGCAGGTGATGATGAGGCGATGCTGATGTTGATGTGACCAGCGGTGATGCAAGGGCGACGGCGGATCGAAGACGACGACAAAGGTGGCGGACGTAGCGAGGAAAGGCGAGGTGCAAAAAAATGCGACGTGCGAATCGCAAAATGCGAAGATGCAAAAAAAAAAAAAATGCGAAGGAGTGCAACACAGCAGAACTATGCGTAACAGCGCGTAAAATTTTGTCGGGTCGTGCGACGGTTAACGCTGCGACCCGGACAAAGCAGATCACGCAACATTTCCATCACTTAGAAACGGACGAATTATTTTCTAATCAAATATTGAAACATTCATAACTACCGGACCCACTAAGTGTTTCAAGTGACAGGCCTAAGAGACAGTCCTTACATATACGCCGTTATGCTACATAACCAACTGATGTGCATTCACTCCAGAAAGAAGAATTTTTTAGTGACAATTCCAATCACTCGTTGCACCTACAGTGTCCGTAACAAATTTACCAGACGACTAGTTTCGCCTCACGGTGTAAGATGCTGGGGTACCGACGCAGCTTCCAGATTAAGAACTTGCTCCGGTTGGGAGGAGGTTTTCGACCGTTGGCTCAGGCAGCGTCTCGATGCGTGACGTGTTTCGCTGGAAGCTTGCGACAGTCTGATCGCAGTCCTTGACGTTGACTTGCGATCAGACGCGAGTTGCCATGGCGTGGACTTGGTTACTGCTTAGTAACTAAGCACTCGTGCCTAGAAACGGAATTTTTACTTACCTAGAGAAGACACGAAGACACGACGTATGGTAAATCAAAAGTTTAACTAAGCAGCACCACCACGGACAAGGCTTGAACTAAACTCTTACACACCATGGCAACGCGGCCTTTGCTGTCACGTGGTGATTTAGTCATCGAAAGGGATCGTGACGCCACATTTTTGTCGTCACACGAAGAACCTGACCGCGTGAGCCTTGGCGTAAACAACGGATTCGTCACACAAACCCCCACACCTCTTTCCCCTTACCCTCTCTCCTCTTCCCCTTTCACCAGCCCCGATAGGACACGCCTTTCGATTGGACGTAGGCCTCCGCCAATGACTGGGGGTTTATCACGCTGTTTCCCACGCACTGTCCCTCTTCCCCACACTTTCCTCCACACATCGACCGTCTATGACTAGCGTCTGTCAGCGAATTGATCTGTTTGTGCCGTCTTGAAGAAGTAGCCATGACCCGAAACGACGACCTCCTGTCTGTCGTATTCTTCGCTTCGTCTATTTCTCTTTGTTGTGTACCACTTCGCCCAGACTCATCCAATCGAACAGACGCCAAACTAGATGAGTGCGCGTCCCAAACTTTATTTGTTGAACAAAAACCGTTGCAGGTGGTGGCCTGCTTCTCATGCAACCTATTCCATAGTCTAGTGGCTATTAAAGGACCTCTTCTCTCTCACTACTGTCTACCTTATTAGTGACACAGACTGAAGCCTGCTCTTCTCTATTCTCTAACTTTTGCCTGGCCGCTAAAGGCAGTGGCTTCTTCCAGAGTATAGCTCCTTTGTACAGCTGCAGCGGAGGTGCATATAGAAGACAGCCCTGTGGCCCATCCTCTACTGTGCCCCTCCCGTCTTCTGCCTGCTAACTCCTGCCTTGGGCCTTCATGGTCAAAACTTTCTAAGTTCTATGACCAGGCAAACATAAGCCCTAAGGGCTGGGCGTAAGCCCGAGCACGCTTCTTCCGTCTGTATCCTTCTCTCTCTTGGTCTAATCTCCGTCTGAATCTCCCTGATTCTCGCATGTCCCCCTATTCTTATTCCTCCCTACTCCAACGCCCTCTACATCACATGGTCTATTCTTGTAAACAGCATCACGAGTTTCCAAGGCCACCGACCGGACATTACTAACACATTCGTGATCAGTTGTCGCACTGCTGTCCTCTGCTGTCCTTGACTCTTGGACCTGGGAGGTTGGTTGACTACCCCTTCCCCAGTACGTATTGTTCTCTGGGAGAGCACGAAATTTACTTCCCTGAACTAAGTGAACTACCCTCTGGTTCAAACTGCGTGGACAATGCTATTTTTACACGTCAGGTCTCAATTTCGTTACAGTTGTTACCTTCATTACCCCAACCCGCAGTCACCTGTTTCTTTTCTCTTTACTATTTACAGAGGAATGACTATTTACGAGTTAGTAAGGGGAGAGTGTAGGTGGGATACAGAAAGATTGCAAGGGTCTATTAAATAAATAGGACAGCGAGTTCTTTGCTAACTTCTATATTGTGGTTGTGTTCGTGATATGTGGAGCTCATTTGAAAGACTATGGAACACAAGGTCCTCTTGCATTGTGAGTGTTAATGTGGCACGCGACAGAAAGAAATGGCCAGAAGTGAGACTGGAAGAGCTGAAGGGGTCGATAGAAAAAAGAGGTGGATAGAGTCGAGATGAAATAGAGTGAGAAAGACAGACAAACCAACAGAGAGACAGAAAAGAACCCTTCGTCAAACAGTATCTGCGCACTTACATATTTCAATGAAACTATTAAATGTCTGTCCACAGGTGACGGTGATGTTGGTTTCAATCTCCGTCATCTTTTTCGTGACCAACATGCCCTACGCCATCTTTCAAATCTTCGGAAATCTTGGCGGCTGGTTGGTTTTACAAGAGGACTATGCGCGGCTTTTCACTTACGAATTCGCTGAGTGTACATTTATGATGACGTTGTTTACAATGGTAAAAAACGGCTTCTCTTTTCTTCTGTTTCTTATTCTTCTTCCTTGTTCTCTCTCTCTCTCTCTCTCTCCCTCTCTCTCTCTCTCGTGTGTAAGTTCATAACAAATATTATCGAAGAGGCCATTGATACTTTAAAGTGGAGCGATGTGGAAATGGAAAATATACAAAAATATTTATAGGGTATATAGTTATCTCTTAGGTTTTGGGAATTAAGGGACTAAATGAATACCAGTATGGAATCGACATGAGAATGTGTAAATTTAGGGATTGTGCTTAAGCACGATTCGGCAAAAGAAGTTGAATATATTTCACAGCAGAAATTTCAAACTGAAATTGATTAAATTATTTTGCGATCTTTTCCTCCTTTGTGTCATTACTAATTAAAAACGAAACAAAATACCAGCACACCCTAGAAAAACATTCACGTGCATCATACTTTTCTTTAATAAAGTTAACAGATGTACGTGATGGTAAGAGCAGGAAATGAGATGTCGTAGGGCTGGGGAAGAAAAAACACGGTTACTTTCTGAAAGATTAGGAAGATTAAAAATGAACTGTTGAATAAAAAGAATCCAGTCTACATTTGTAAATGCATCATAAAAGCTGCAAATTAGCCAAAATCTTTCATCCTTTTTTTTAAAAAAAGCTGCTTGTATCTCTAACATTGTGATAAAGTAAAAAAAATAAACATTTTCTAATCGTTTCTTTATTATTTTACAAAAATAAAGCATTTAGTCTTTAGACCGTTAACAAATGGATTAAACTGAACAAAACGAGCTTTGGTGCTTTTAGATAATTTTTCTTTGAGGTAGTCAGTTCCTGTATGTATACTGCTCGAAAGAACTGAAAGACCAGTGCAAACTGCACGCGTTACTGATGCCAGAACATATATCTGTGTAACGATATTGCTATTGGCCCCTACTTCTACCCTCATGTGGCGAGAGGAAGGCACGGGCACAATTACGGCTGACCTTTCCGGGACCAGCCACGAGCTGGGGCAGTCCCAGAGGTGATACGGCGGCCTGATACTGCACCGGACATTAATTCTACGGCTAGCCCCGCTAATAACTGATAGGCAATTAGCCGCCTACAATTAACAGTTGCCGGGCTAGTTGTATGAGCGGAAAACCCAGGGTCAACGACTAGAGCCCCGCATGGTTGACCGGGCGACTCGAGTTTAATGACAAAAGAGCTCAGCTCGAGTGACCACAAACAACGTCACAAGTCTGTCCAGGCATCGTTCAGTGCACAGGCCAGCGTCTGTCTGGAGCCACCCATTAGAACACCGGTGTGTGTGTGGGGGGGTGTAGGGGGGATTCTCTGCATTTAAGCTTGCCGCCTGCAGCATAGGGGAAGAAGGGTGAAGAAGCCTTTTGAAGAGACAGGGGAGATAAGGGAGACGGACTCACGGAGAATTCCTCAGCAGGAAAATAGACACACAGCAGAACAAGGAAGGCTTAGAGAAGCTAGGGTAGAAAGCTTTTTGTTGGGGCTGGAGTCTGATATTGCCCAAACGGTTAGGGCGAGGGAGGTGAAACTACTGCTAGATAGAAACACAACAAGCGGAGGTCCTAGTATGAAATAGTTAGACTTTTGGGCATCCAACTATGATGCTCTGTAACCTGCAGCCAGCGTTGAATAAAAACTCTTAGAAAGTTTTCGTCGGGCTCGGGTTAGTTGAGAGCGGACACCCGGTTGTGATGACGTAACATCGGAAGTCACTATAAAGCTGAAAAGTATGAACAACAGATTAATGAGCTGTTTTCAGTGGAACAGCAAGATTTTCTGCCATGGAGGACACAGTCCACTAATAGCAAGGTCGGGGAGGTGCAGCTTTGAACAATCAAGCGCTGGCAGTACGACAGACTGTAGAATGTCATCCCTGTAGATCAAGCCAATGAGCTTGCCCATTCCTCCCCAAACCATAATCGGGACCTGCCAGCAAACGGTTCGCACTCCCTCTTAGCCTCCGGACACTAATTCTGCCCTACCAGACAAAAAGTCGTGGGTGAAGAGAACTCGGGCCCACTGTTGACAGACAGCTGGTAAATCATGTTACTGAAATAAAATTAGTCCTTTTTGCAACAATTTTTATGTGTTCAACACGAATATGACAGTCAAAATGCAAAATTAGCTCTAGTTTTTTTTAATAATCTGCAATTATTTTTGCTTACAACACAGAATTCATGCCAGTAGTAATTTGATAAAATTCTGGGACCTAGATGCCCTCTTGCAGCCATCCAAGCGCCCTGCCAGGATCAGTACCACGGAGCCGTTGTATTGGGTGCAGTGTTACAAACTGTCTTTGGACCGCATCCATAAATACTTACTAGTCCCTCAAGGATGTTCTTTCAAATGTTCTGGCTTCTAAAGTGCAGCTTGTCTTTCAATTCTTTGGAGCTGTGTACAAGTTTTCCCTAAAAGCAGATTCATCACATTAGCTTCTGTCATAAGAAAGTTGACGTGCGTCTGTGTCTGACTGGAAGTATATGGAGATAGATTGACTGAAACAGATCTTACAGTGGTAGCAAGCAGAATGGAATGTTAGTAGTGGCTATGCCTTCTACAAGCAAAAAGAGATTATTGTGCTAGGCAATGTAGTCCAATTGAGAGAAGACTACTAGTAAACCACGATTTCAAGATAAGGACACCGTATTTGTGCAGTGGCGAGATCTGAACCATTCCCTCAACTTCCTGTGCTACTTCCTGTCCACCCGTCGTTTCCGAGAAGAGTTTTGGAACCTCCTCTTTTCTCTCCGTCAGCCTTCTAAGCCCCGCCCCTTACACAGACTGACAACAATGTCCTCTGTGACGGACACAACCAAATACATTACGTGCGAATCTGGATGTGACCTTTCACCTTCATGAATGTCTTCTGCCAAAACTAAAACGCAGCAGATAGTGGGCTTGCAACTAATACCGTTTTAAAATACCGTGTATAATATACCCTAACTAACATTCAGTTTTCTAACTTTGAATTTTATGATAATACTATACAAAACGTGTCGGAAAATGTGGTTAATTTATGTTTGGGAAGTAGAGTATGCCTAATTATACGGGCGATAGCTTCATCACTAAATTCCTCCAACTTTCCCTTGTTCAAGATTCCCAGGACATATAAATGCAAAAAATAGTATTGAGAATTTCTCTACACATGGCAACACATTTTCTTCTATCACGCTCATTCACGCAAGCACACACGTTCGCACTCACGCACAGACGCACAAACACATACATACGCTCTCACACACACACACACTGAAAAGATACCAGGTGATCACAAACATACAACCACACCGAAAATAAAAACAATAACGATACTTAATTCTGCATACAGATATGTACACCCAAACATATACATATATATAATTTTATATAGTAATATAAGTGCATATCGAGAGACCATTTAAGAGAAAGAAATGCCTTGATCCGATAGTTCGTTAAAACTAACAACTTTTTAAAAAGGCTTTACCCTGTTTCTATTGCCAGTATGATATTCAATTGTTCCTCATTTATTAATTAAATACTTCAATTTAGTCAGAGTTCGCTTTTTCAAGTGTCGATTTTATCACTAATAGAAAGTCTAAGCTTTAACCTGTAGAGAAGTATTCTGTAGAGTGAAATTTTATAACAGGCATGTGAAGCTTAGGGAACAGTTGTTACAGGAACTATATAAATTGTCAAATCATGCAGCAAAGACTGTTTATTGATTCTCTTGATTAAAAGAAATTTTGTATAATCTATACTCAGCAAACTCTTTCATAAAATTTACAACTTTGTCCGCGTTACAAAGCAATAACTACTAATATAATGTGCTTAGGGAAAATGAACGAAAACCTTTGATGGTAGTTTTAAAAAAATGTTTACATGCTAAATATGTTTGAAACTAGATAAAGGTGTATTACATTATATACTAGCATTAGATTCATATATAATATATATAACAATGTATAGCAATACCGATTAATTATAACAGTTTTAAATTTGTATTTCGTCCAGCATAATCAGTTTTTTAAATGTTCATTCGAGATGTAATATATGAATTTCCAAATTGTTCCGTTGTCCATCCCCAACAAAAATATTCCATAATAATACAGCTTGGAAATGTGGAGTCTCTTATGAGCAATATATGGAACCTAAAAAATCTGACGTTCTGGAGACCACTTCGCCCAGCGGAATATGGTATTTGAGCTTTGATGGGTCACTAAATGTGTGTGTGTGTGAGAGAGAGAGAGAGACTTTCAACAGTTCAGATACATATATATGTATATATAACCAGCTGGTTTAGGCCTCTCATCGTGAACATATGAACCAAATAACTTTAAAAAAACTTCCATAAGCTTTCGAACAAAACATACAGCCGTGTACTTTTTTATTCGTCTGATAGGTACAGACTCGTGTCCATAAAAGGACTGGTGTGTTATAAATATGTAGTGTGTGTTATAAATATGTAGCTGTGTGTGTGTTATAAATATGTAGTGTGTTTTATAAATATGTAGTGTGTTATAAATATGTAATGTGTTATAAATATGTAGTTATAAGCCTCTGCCAGCGTACTTGCGCGGACTTGTGTGTATGTGTTGTGGGGTGGAATGAAAAGGACTGTGAGGTTTGACAAGGAGATTCCCTGGTTCACCGGGTGCATGAGTAGGTGGAAAAGTGACTAAATAAGTGATTGAGTGTCTGGCTGATTGAGTGTATGGGTGATTGAATGGGTTAATGTACTCTTCCAGAATGTCTTATTTTACTTTTCGCTATATATATATATATTGAGCGATTTATGGTTTTCTAACAGACATTGTTCTGATAACGAAGTCCAAGTTTGTACGGTTATAGGGTAAAGGCTTGGAAACCCTACCCCTTAAAAAAAAGTATAATGTAAATTTTAAACGCCAAACAGCAGTAAATACTCGAAATTTTCATATTTTCAATGCACGGGTTTGAATCTGCGGCAAGAAAGGAAAATAATCAAACTGGTACGATTTTACAGCTGTTTTCCTTTTTATTTATATCTGACTCTATGCACCCTACTGTTTAATATTATTGTCAGATTAGCGCGCGCACACACACATACACTCGCGCACGCACACGCGCACACACACTCTCTCTGTCACACATACACCACGGCTGTTGATAGTTCGGAGCGTAAATGAAAGTTGTCACAGAAGTTTGTCAACAGGGAAAGTGTCTGCGTTCCTTTTGCATGGCCGGATACCGCACGAACCAAACCCGCTGGCCACAATAGTCATCGTTGCTGACTTCATGTGAGCTTCGGCAAACAAACCCGACATGTCCACAGTTGGAGTCTTCCGTCCACGATCATTTCTATCCAGGACCGAGCTGACTGTGAAAACTGTGTTTTAAGTATTCGGAAGAATGCGACGTCCAAAGTCTGCATGCGGTCAGTGGAGTGGGTAGGGAGTAAGATCATTATAACGCACCTTTTTCCAGCCAGTTCAATAGCTTCAAGGCCTTTTGTGTGTGATGTATGCCAGCTGATGATCAGAAGGGCGGGATCCGCTCTATAGGGGCCCTACGATCGCAATGAAGTGTTGCATCCGCTTCAGAAATCTAGTTTGATCGATCCATCCAGTTTCATAGCACAGTACACGACACAGATGGCCCCGCCTGCTTCAATGTGTTCAGTCTTCTCTTCCGCTGATTATCATGGGCGGAACGTAACATCACGAACCACTGCAACAACAAACGACTGCTGCATTCACTTCTCTCCCCACTTGTGTAACCTTGCGATGACCTTTCTTTGCCAGGACTCGTGGGGACGTGCGCACTGCACTAAGGCCAGCCTCGTCTGCTTTGAAGATTCTTGTTCCGTTCAAGCTGTGATCATCAGCACATTTTCCAATAGACTGAAAAAGACATCCACGTTGTCCCGCGTGAAACTCGCCACTCTTGTCACGTATCTTGTCTCAGATGTCTGAAGACATAGATCTGGTGACCCATACCTTGCCAGCTCGTGCCTTTTCCTTGCTAAACATGTGACGCAGACCCTCGTTCCCTTTAATGTCGTATGCCTTTTGCATAACTTCAGTCCTAGTACAGTAAAACCTCCAATATACGACTTTGAAAAAACAGCCAAATCAGGTCATATAATTGAGGGGTCTTATAAGGGAGGACTAGTTGCACTCAGCTGTAAGTACGTGTAATGAAATGTACAGTGAGAAAGACATCTGCATGTATGTTATCATGACAGTCAACTGCAACATATGTTTTGAAATTATTTTTTATTTACCACTGAACTATATGTTAAACTAATTTTTTTCATCTTAATTACCAAGATAACACGTCAGTGTGACTCAGCTCTCTACCCGCTACGTGTCCCTCCCAACTCGCACAGTTTACACTGGGTTAAACTTTTCAGGCACTGACTGTCTCCTGACATCCCCTTCTTCCCCCTGTCAAAAATTTGTTAGTTCACCACTGTGGGTCTCACTGCGACCCTGTAGACCACAGATCTCTGAGACTGGCGTATGTTGTTCCACGTCACATTTCTCACAACAAACACGCGACACCCGATCCCTGCAGCCCAGCGGCGACACATGAAATGCCTACGTAAAGTCTGGACACCTGCGGCTAATTAACTTTGGACCCGTCGCAGCAGGGTTTCTAGTGACGGCTGACTGACCGTCGAGTCCGCGCATCCGCGCGTCTAGTGACGGATTTAAAAATTTGCAGCAACGCATTTAATGGTATAAGGGAAGTCAACTTTGTATCATTGTAAAGCTCTATCATCGGTTGTCTCCCCTTCACTGTCTAAATGAGTTTCGGAAACGGTTTCGCTAGGCTAGAAGGTGTGAATGAAAGGTAATTGTGTCTACCCGACCTTGCTGTTACTGACCGCGGCGAATCGGACGAAAAAAGGGTTCAAAATAGAATATGATTTTTTTCAGGAATGAATTATAGCAAAATCTGTGATATAAACTATTTGTCCTTCTTTGAAATATCCGTTAGGCGTAAAGTAGTAAATGGATGGCGGATGCAATATTTATTTGCCGACTTCCTTTTTTTGCTTCTTCGTTAGGAGCACTTTCAGTCTCTTTTCTCAATTAAAAACATTTATTTTGCGCTTCTCAGTGGATTTGGGGTCGAGATTTTGCGTTTCTCAGTGAACATCTTTGCAAAAAGGAGTCTGTTAATCTTTTTGGACTCGACCAGGGAAAGTCGCGTTCTGTGCAAAACCGGTCACTTTGGTCGGTCAGTGGACGGGTTCAGTAGGTAGTCGTAAATGGGAGGTCGTTTATATAGTAAATGGTGTCCGTCAGAAAGTTTTTGGTTGTATACTGCAGGAAGTCGTATATGGGAAGGTCTTATGAGGGAGGTTTTACTGTAACACCAAACAGGTTGTTCTGTAGGTATATGATTTGTCTCAGAGTGCACCGCCGACCGACATATTGTATCGCTTCCGTCCCACATTTATTCATACACTGAATGTGATGTCGTAATGAGGGTTTCGGAATTATAAACTTTCTGGACTTTTCGTTAAATTTACGTACGTTCCGAAGAGCTTCCAAAGCGAAGTTTATATTTTCATTGCTCGTTTACCGTAGACTCCTAGGAAAAACGTAAACAATTATGTAGGGCCTAAAAGTTGATGCATATGTGGTATAGTCTAAATTATAGCATACAGAAATACTACAACTTGACAGCTCATTGAACATTCTCTCCCTGTAAGCCCTATTTCTAGCCACATGAACCAGTACTATTTCACAATAATTTTGAGATTATGTGTCATGGAAACGTGCCATGAGACCAATGATGCGTAGTGTCACGTCACTCAAATTGTCAGAAACCCGATTATCCAACTTTTCTCTCACTTTAACTTGGTTTATGTATAGTGTGTGGTATGCCTGAATGCGTGTTCGTCTTCGAAATTTGTTAGACGCCTCAATCACTCGAAGGAAACACAAGCGTGGATTTATTTCCACCTTTTACTTACAAACAATACAAAATTATTATAAATGAATTCAAAAGACTTACGTTGATGTAATGATTCCACACACGCTAATTAGATACACAGTCACACAATCAAAAAGAAGGTTCTGGGTCTATAAAATGAGTACTGTTCCTTAACAGTTCCGCACTTACAATATGCAACAGCTCCGGTATTCACAGTTGAGTCTTACACGGTCGTGCCATGAAAGTTATTGTAACTTAGAAGTCGAAAACTTGAGAACGATGTATGGAGAATGGTGATGATATGTAGACGGCGGTGAAACTGAAGATGGCGCTGTTGTAGAAAATGACGATGTTATGTAGACGGGCGATGACAATGAAGACGGCGATGATACTGAAGACGGCGATGATGCGACCCACTGGTCAAGTCGTGGTTTACGAATATTTAACCAAAGTTCTTTTCAAAGGAATCCAACATTTCGTTGAATGGAACATTTCGGTTTCTCTTTACTTGCAGATTAAGTTAACGTTTTAGGTACAGTCCGACAAGCGTACTTGTGTTCTTTGACGTTTAGTTTCCTGGAGTCAGGGACAAACTCGGCTCTCCTCAGCACTACTGTCCGTAAGCCCTAGACGCTCTAGCGGACGCGAACTCAATTCTTCAACTTGTAACTACCAGAGCTCGACTCTGCAATAGTTACTCGAAATGTATATCCTCTCGGGGAAATACATTAATCAACAGAACTCCAATTCTGTTACGCTGTGTTCTAGTTCTCGGACTAGAAACCTGTCGCTAAACTTCGAGTTTGTTGCTATAAGGCTCAGTCACCTTTGATATCCGACCACGGTGTAAAAATGGACAAGCAAAGTTTGGGGTGCTGCCGGCCTAATTAAACTATCTGGTCACGTGATGACTACATCCCATAATATTTGGCTGTTCGAGAACATTCTAGAAGGTTTGTTTCTACTGATTCAGCGATTTTCGTGCCTACACAGTGCCTATTGTTCTTAGAGCTGAAGTGAAACAAAGGAAGATCTCGTCACTCTAGACAGTTCGAATTGGTCGCTGACCTGCGGGCTGAACTCAATTCCTAGTCTCTCTTTCCTCTTCCTTTTAAACAATAGCGGTACTATGCGTTCCTGACATGTAGTGAGTAGGCTAGTCAGTGTGAGCTATTACGAAGCGCTATTTTCAGATTGCTGAGAGGCGATTAACGCGCGGGAGTAGGAAAAGACGCGCGCAGTTTTGGAGAGTTAGTGGACGATTGACGCTGAGAGAGTGGTGCTGACGACGGACTTTTCTGCAAGTGCCCAGGCACCCGAGCAGAGCCCTTCATCGGCGCTGGAAGGCTGAGAGAGTGTAGCCGATTTTGTGTAAAAACCCTCTGCCCAGACAGGACGTAGGCCAAATACTCCATGGGAGTTTTCCCTATATTTTTGAAATCATGTGTATTTTGCGAAAGTATGATACTATAGTAATGCGTGTTCGTAGGGGTTTTTCTTTTGTTCGCATGTCTGGGGATAGCCAGCGCCTCCTGAGCAGTGACGTAACCCCCTTCCCCCCACCCAGAGGTGGACGTGTAGGATAGCACCTAAGTGTTGACTGTTGGATTCCCACGATCTGCACGTGTGATTGTGAGTGGCATATGCACACTGTGTGGCCCGCGTGGACAGTGCATGTTTGGCACTATAGCTTCTGTGTTTATGGTTAACTGAGTGCTGGGCGGCTAAAAGCGATGTGTCTCGCCTCCCTAGTGTCTGTCTTTCTCTATGTTAAGTGTACTTCCCAGACCTGTCATATGTCCCATGTCCTCTCCCAAACTGTACTCTAACACTACGCCTAATTAGCATCCCTGTTAACTACAGATGGCACGCATATTGTTATACAGATCACTCGACTTCAGAAGGTTCAAAACCACTTGTCTTCAGGCAACCAAAGCAGGAGCATGTGCTGCCCCCAAAGTCTGGAACTCGCTGCCGGCTAAACTCCGCGACGCTCCTTCTCTTGTTTCATTCAAAACACAGCTCAAAACCTATCTTTCAGCTCGCTTTTCACTGTTTGTACCGAGCTGGTTGGTAACGCTGCGCTATGCGAGAGATAGTGGGAGTAATAGTGCGCGCGCGCGCGCGAGAGAGAGAGAGAGACAAAGGAGAGAGAGAGATTGCGAGTGTGGTTGATGGTTGGTTTCTTGGTGTGTTTAATGTGGCGTGTGGTGTCTGGATATACTCTTTATGATACTGTGGCTGTCTTCGTTGTTTTTGTAAAGCGCATTGAGCCCTTTTCGCCCTCTGCGTGGTATAAAGTAGAAATGCAACACTCTTCAAATTACAGTTGGTTATAGTTTTCTTTACTATATTTTTGTCACACTTTAACGTAAGCAGTTTCGTCAGTATCTAACTGAAGAGCCCGCCTTGTTACTGACAGAAAGAGAAAACAGATTTTTTTAGGAATTCGCCCTTTCTGAATGTCCAGTGGAAACTTAATATTTGGAAAGAAAATCGACACATGATAATGTAATCTCGCAGACACATATATATATATATATACGTCTTGTAAAAGTTGGATTTGATACTTCATGCTTATGTGTAGAGCTGCGAGCTTGACATAATTAATATTACGGACATTCACTTAAATTTTAAAGCAGATTTACCGAAGCTAAGTCTTTTTCTTCTGTTTTCGTTGTTGTCGTGTTTTCGTCAATTTGTGTCGTCCTGATGAAGGGGTAGTGCCCCGAAACATGTAGATTGTCTTTGTCTTTGTCATGTCTTAGCTTGGTCCAGTTCCCTTGTTTTAAATTTAAGGCAGATTTACCGCTCAAAAGCACAGACTAGGTAGCTCGAACTGCCAAATGCCGCTCGAGAGCCTCTTATTTTAAAATAGAAAAGTCTCCGGGCTGGCTTGCATGAACATTCTTATTGCCACCTCTGTTCGTAAAAAAGATCGTAAGCCCCATTCGCCCTGTGTAGTTTACGTACATGCGCTTTGTACTTTACGTATGCCTTTACGAATGAACACGAGATAAGAATGTTCATGCAACCCAGCCCAAGTACATTTGGTATATTTGGTTAAAACGTACATTCACTTGTTAAAGGAATTCAGACCAAAAACCAAGTGTGTTACCCACATTTTATTGATTCATTTGGTGGGTGACAAGCAGTTACAACAGCTGTTGTGAAGCGAATTGTACGGTTTCAACAATTTCGCAATGAGTTGTGGAGCAGTCGTCGACAGCCAGTAAGTGTGGATAGAAGAGCTAACGGCCAGTACAGGAAATTATAGTTCCTACTGGTATGCAGAAGGACGCGTGTACAGGTCTGCTGAGGTCGGCCTGGTCAGGTAGGACGGCACCAGGTGATGGCTAAGTTCCATTCACAGCATCTGTGATGACTCCTGCCTCAGTCTCCTGACCACCTGAAGCAGAACAATAAAATGAGCGGGTAGTGAAATTGTTTTTCCCACGCCTAATGCCAGCATGGCACAAACTGACGTGTAGCGAGTCACAGTCGGAATGCAACATTTCTGTATAGCCGGAAGTCACTATGTGCTTGATTATCTCTCTTTGATTTGCAGACTCAAACACCTAGATAATCCTTAAACCCCACCCCTACTACCACCATTTACAAAAGGTGGGGGATGAATGTTATGGTTTATTAACCAGCCACAGTTCAACACCTTGACCTCTCCGACACAGACCAGCACTACGTGCTTAGCTCGCCGAAACTACAAGAAGGTACGCTGACCTTGATCAGCCCACGTCAGTCAAATTGTGCCATTCATTAAAAAGGCAGATGACTAACAGTAGCGCAATATTTTATTATGCGCAATATTTCAGTATTGTTGAAACAACAATAATAATGTACTAATGTTTACAGCACCAAAAGCGCTTAGTAGTACAAACATATTGTACATGTATCCCTCCACTCCGAAATAAACACAACGAACATCTGGACCCTTTTGAGTTGTTCACTTGTCTTACAAGTACTTTTTGTGTTCATCAGAACGTTTCAAATCTGACAATTAATAACCTTGACGATATTGCTGTTTGAATTTTGTACCCACTAAAAGGTTCATTGCGACAAAACTATCACTGAAGTTTACCACAGGTCCACACTGTTTTCTTAGCACCCATCATTTATCACGATGAACATATGGCTACACAGAACTCAGGATACAGAAAACAAGGTGGTTCCCGTGAACGATGGGCCCGAGAGCGCTGCTACTTAAGCTTGGGAAAGCGTGAGTGACAGACACGGGATAGGAGATGGGTTACACAGAGAGTAGGACCAAAAGACAAGCGGACACGTGTAGACCCACGGACCTCTACCCCTCGCCTTCTTAGCCAGGACGTCGGAGCAGCAGCTAGTGCTCAAGCTAAATACACTGTATTTGGCCGACAAGAGGTCAAAACCAAGCCAAAAACATAAAGAAACGAGACCTCAGGAAAAAGCTCTGTGGAAAAGTTCTTTCAGGAAAAACAGTTGAAAAATTGTGTGCTCTCTGTGTGCTTCACACTATATTCTTCTCTCCCCGCAATGCCATGTACGTCAGGTGATCTCCTAGGGATTTAATCATGTCCTTAGAGAAAAATATTTGTCATCATTTCACTTATTTGTAAACAGCCTGATTAAACGAGTTCGTTATAGCAAGTGACTATATTTCTAACGTACAGTCTTTTTTTGCAATGAACTAACGTTTGTGACAATTTTTACAACTTTATATAAAAATATGCAATCCCTAATGCATCAAATAAATGTATGGGTTCTGTAAAGAATAACATCGAATCTCTCAAACCCCACCTTCGACGAAAACATCGTGGTTAATATTTTGAAAAATAACGTTGATAAAATGTGCAAACCTTAGGGGAAAACATGCGTGCTACCAAAACTATTTCTATAACGAATGTGGGGTGGGTATGGTGTTTTACATTTTTTGCAACTAATAATAATGTTTAATATTTTCTTATGTTTGCAATATCTACTATTTTATAACTAATCTTAAGAGTTGTTCACATTCGAAGACAGTGAAAGGTGAATTTTGACTTTGATGGTGTTGTGATTAGAGACAAGATAAGTATAACAAGAGTTTGAGCCCCAAACGTGTTAATAAAGAATATGCTGTACCGCATCCTACACGCCGTGAAAGGGTCTCACCAGTGCTAGCAAGTGTACTACTAATGTACTAGTCTCACAATGAACATTGTACTACTCACAACTCGCGAGATCGTGGCGTCATAATCCACAAACTGCCCTTAACAGTGATACACTGACTGCTACAGACATTGCATGCATTCCTAGCTTTTTCATTACGAGACATAATATTAACTTTCCACTTGTGTTTTGGAGAAGATCAGCCTCGTTTCCTGAAGTTCAAACTGATATTTCCGATCTCTGTATGGCCTGTGGCCATTTTGTTCCTCCATCCAGTCGCCGTACGTCTTCCTCTACATTTCGTGTTATTTTTAATTGACGTCATACCGACATCCCGCGCCTTCGCTATTTTTCTAGGAATTGCTCGGCAGTCTCCGGAAAAGAGCTTCAACAGCGATTTACTCGCATGGGGCCGGGAGTTGACGTATAGTGCACTAACTTTCACGGCTTACAATCAACACGCTATCGATTACTAAACATATGTGTGTATACGTGAGACATCCTTTAATCTACACAACCATCCACCTTTCTAGTCAACCTCAGTCAATGAGTCAGTCAGTATGTCAGTCAGTGAGACAGTCAATGAGACAGTCAGTCAGTGACTCAGTCTGTCGTTCGGTTGAGAATGTTTTTATTCACTGCTTGTCAAGCTTCTCCCCAGGCATTTGAATGAAGAAACAAAGAAATAATCACAAACATGGAATAAAATATCCCAATTATTTACTTTATATATATATATATAGATGTATGTTTTCATTGAACTGTTGACATCAAAACAGCTGCTTAAAATTGAATGCGAAGAATGTCAGACTATTCTTGTATCGTCTACAGGACTGTGTAGCTGCTAATGAATTTATTAAAAATCCAATACGTAACCAGCATGGACATTTGAGTGAAAATGCAATACATTTTCTTAGTTGACTTAGCAAAGAATGTCACCCTGTTTAACAAGGCTACTAATGTTAAAGAAAAGGATGCTTTCTCACCTCCTGTCTCTGGTGTGTAGAGAATCTGTGGCGTGTAGAGAATTCGAAGCACAGCAGACAGATCGCTGTCGTGTCCTCCTTATAAATCTTTTTTGAAACGCGAGTGTGACGTCACAATAATCACAGCCTCAGCAGAAACATCAAAAACGTCTTGTTCCCTCATGGGATTATCTTCAAATCCGTCCTCAGGGATATAAAATTTGTAAGGGTACTAAAGACTATTTTAAAAAATTTATGATCCCAGTATTATGAATGACCAGAATGGATGCAACTACATACCCTGTACTTGCACACATTTATCTATGCAAACGTATCAATATTTATTTACTAAACTTATGTCAGCAAAGAATATATCTGGTAACACCTACTTCCCTCAGTTCCATGACGAAGATAAGCAAAAAGTTAAAAAGTTTAGAACAGATTATCTTTGTGTCTTTCATTACTCTGGCTAAGTCCAGCATTCTAGCGGAAATTCTTATTTTTATGTTTCTGCTTAGTTCTCCAATGAAAAGAAAATCACAAAAATTATCAGAAACTCCAATAACAAACATGGAGAATTTCACAAATTACACAACCGTATATAAAGGTGATGGACAATTACATGCAACATAACAGCAGTAAACATCCAGTCATCTCCCCTTTACTGATTCATTCACTCAGTGACTTATTTATTTCATGTTCTTTCGCTCTTCTTTCTCTCTTTCTATCATTCCCCTCATCACAACGTCTCTCGTTCTCTTTCTATTTTTCGCTGTATCCTTTCTGTTACAATTTTTAGCTTGACTCAGTCCCCTTTTTGCATGTCACCCCATACTTTGATATTTTGCTCCAAGATTCATTCATTCATTCATTCATTCATTCATTCATTCATTCATTCATTCATTCATTCATTCATTCATTCATTCATTCATTCATTCATTCATTCATTCATTCATTCTACGCGTCTTTGGTGTATCATGTCTCTATGAATATATCTTTAATTTGTTTTTCTTTTGTTTGTTCTGTTTCCGTTTTGGATTTACTTTTAAATTTTATTTTTATCATTTGCCTATGTTCGTTTAGTTTGTGTGCAGTTTCCCTGCATGTAGCGTATTTCCTGTCACTATCTGTGCATTACATAGAATGAAAGGGCCCTCGAGGTCACGCCTTTCTGACGGTTGAAAGAAGTGATTTTACGGGGATTAACCCTCCTACAGCTGCTGTCGGTGTCGCGCTCAAATCCAGTAAAACCCGTCCCAGCAATAAATCACCTGTGCACGACACTTCCGTGTCTGCCCTCTTCTCAAGATGTGGATTCTGACTGTCTGGAGCATTCGGAATCCATGAGGTATTTCCAAAGCTGCCATCGGCTGACAGTCCTTGTCCCTTGATCCAGTTGTGAAAAACAATTCTGCACCCGGGACTAACCAACGTGCGTTAGCAGTTCCTGACGATGCGAAACGACAACCACGACCCGCTCAGCAGCACATAGCGTACCCTTGGAGCAAACCAGGCCGTAAGGTCATTCTAAAAATAGATTCCCGTTGCCTGGAAGTCGTTTCTGGGGCCAAGTTGTATTATTTCAGCACTGCTACTGGCGTTAATGCAATAGTGATTCCCCACACAGTGATCGAGATTTCATGAAAAACGTTATACTTTTCAAAATTCCGCCACACTCCCATGATCCCCACCCCACCCCTTCTCTCTCTCTGTACTGGATTACCAAGAGTATCTCTCTCTCTCTCTCTGTACTGGAGTACCAAAAGTATCTCTGGCTAAGAAATACTGTTCCTGGAGAAAACAGAACAGCGATTCTCGGCACACTTATCGTGGTTACACATGAATATTATTGAAAATAATATGTGTATACATTCATGTTTGGACATACGTACTGTGTGTATGTGTACATATGTGTACATGTGTGTGTGTATTGTATTATAATCCTTTAGTGAAGCTCACTTTTCGTGCGAGTGCGTTAACTTGTGTGTGTGGTACTAGTGCGGGAGAGTGTTTAGTAGCCTCCTCTCGCTTCTGTTTGTCGTCGGTGTAAATGCGTAATTCTCACGAGTGGACTCTGGTTCTGGGTAGAAACACTCTTTGCTTTTCCAAAAAAAAGAAAAAGAAAAATATCATTAGTCGGTTATTAGGCAGGGAGTATAGACCACTGAACATAATGCATCACATTGTATGTTTCTTTCCTTGACAAACAGATCAGCCGATAATGTGTTTTCTCCATATGTTTTCTCCCTTTGTTTAATAGTGGCATTATTCATAACTGTAGTGCTGCACTTTCCTTGAATATCGCTCATAGCAAGAGATGATGGTGTATGCCACTCTTGCAAGGTTTTTTTTCTTGTTCTGCTTTCTGACTCTTTTAGTCCTTCCTCTTGTCTTCGTTTCGGCAATGTGTGATTCCTTTCTGCTGTTGCTTAAAAGATGCTCTATTGATAAACTTTGTATATGCAGTGTGAATTGTAAAGCGCCGAGAGAACCCAAAACGAGATGTTTCTTCAAGCGAAAGAAATTTGCGGTGCATGGCTTAAAAGATACGCACTTTGTACACTGCCCAGAACACCTAGTTCAGTCAAAATGGGGATGGGAAACATATTTTAAATCATTTCCGTCAAAAACCAAAGGTTTAGCAATGATAGTAAATAATTTGAATATAAATATCAGGGATTATGCAATGATGCAAAGATTGTATCTCAGTAAAACAAAATACAACATACGCTATGCAAACCTGATTGACCCCCACAAAGACAGTGTTTTTCTTTTTTAGATCAAACCCCCACCCCCGTTATTTTATATCACAAATGGTAAAGCTACTGTAACGATTTTTCTGGCGTCTCGTTGCCTACCCAATCAGGAGGTAGTGCAACTTGTTACGGTCGACCTGATTGGCTCGCCAAAACAGCCAGGAGAAAGCGCGCGGTGGAGCGAGGAAGGTGGTCCGACTGAGGGCCAAGGGCAACTTTTCCCTCTCCCCGGTTGACCCGTCACCCTGAGAGGGGGACGGCTGCGAGGTGGGGGCAAACAACCGTCCAGGATACAGCCCACCACCCCGAACGGGTAGAAAGCCTGTTCGCGCTTTTCTTGCAAGTCCGAGTTCTGGGCTATAAAAGGCCGCCGATGTCCAAAGCAATTGCCGAATGCCCGGTGGTCGGAGCCGATTGCCGAATCCAGTTCTGAGTAATTACTACCAAGGAGTGCAACCGTTATCCGCGACGTGAACCAGCAGAGCTTCTGCACAGGGGTGACTCTTGTCAGTCGGGAACAGAACTCGTGCATTTCGGACTGGTGTTGAGACTGAGGAGCTGAGAGACGTGGCGTCTGCGGTATTCCTAGACAACATCGTGAAAGTGAGTTTACGCACAGTGTGGGAAAGTAGGACACGACCGTAACTCAAAGATAGTTGTATTGAACAAGCTTAGGAGAAGGTAGACATCAAACTTGTTGATTTGTCGGTTGTCCAACGGGACTAGTTATTTGTAAAAAATAAATAAATAAAAAAAAAACAACGGTTATTTCTTGTGATCGTCGGGCGATCTTATTATTTGTTAAGACGTCGGCGTGACGTCATTTTCCGAGTTGTTTTAGCAGGGAAAGGATACCAAATACTGTGACTAAGAAAAAATGGCTCCATAAATAACAAATCAATCCTTTCAAACAGGACGATAATAAGACTGACGTCGTAATTGGAGAAAAATGACGTAAAGGGGCATTTCGTCTAACTTTTCTGGCAACTCGCATCTTATTCACTTTTCTAAAAACTACATTTGGAATGGTTTGTCCTAGGGGGAAAATCTTGCAAAGTGGGAGGTGCAGATTGTCCAGTGGTTAGACCTCGAGAATCTGGAACCGAAGGCGCAGCCATAGGGTGGTTCGAAACCCCCTCCTGCACAGGAGAGTTCCTCCAGTTCTCGCAGCTGGGAATTAATACCTGACCCCATGGGTCAACGAAGAGAAGGCAGCGAGGAAAAGGAGATGAACACCCCCCTCATGATGCTGCCCACAGAAAATACGTGGGTCGATAACACCCAGCTCCCATCCACTCCTACCCAAGGCGGTTGTTAGGCAAAGATATGTCGTGCCGCTAATTCCAAGCTCTTGATTAGTAGACCTTTTTGCTGAGCGTATTGTTGAATTACTCCATGGCAACATAGGAACTTTTAGGACATGTTGGCCATAATAATACTGTCAAGAACCTTAGGACAACGCGGACTGCTTACTGCATACTTGAATACCTGGTCGAACTAGCCACAAACACAGGGCCCGAGGTGGTTAATAATGAGCGTTCGTATCTGCAATTCCGGTCATAAGAGGGTCGTACAGTCTGTTCATCCTGGGTATTGCCCTGTGTATTCTACGTACACATTTATGTATGGACAGGAGATATGAACTCTCATGAAAGCCAACCCAGATCTTTATCCATGTGCTGCGCTTATCCGACCCCGTTTTGTATAAAATTTAACATCGGGGGATAATTTTGGGGAATTTCACTGCCGAAATCTACTGAATCTCTAGATCACGCCCAGCGCTACTTAAATGTGGTGGTGGTGGGGGGGGGGGGGACGCTGGAGCGTTTGGGTGCGCGTTGTACTTGACACCCTATTTTGCGTTTCTCCGTGAGTCCAACCAGTTCACACACTGTGAAGTCTCATTAGTCTCCTAGTCAAGGTATATAAATTTCATACCAGTGACACCTGAGGGCTTCCATACTCCTGGCCACGTCACTGACCATCCGGCGTTAAAACTAAGGTATGAATGCATACACTGCATCATAAATGTGCTCACAGCTTTTCCTCTGTTTTCGCTTCCACTAGAAAAGATTAGAGATTAATTCAGGTCTGAAATAAAATCAGATAAGATATGGTAGGTAGGTAGGTAGGTAGGTAGGTAGGTAGGTAGGTAGGTAGGTAGGTAGGTAGGTAGGTAGGTAGGTAGGTGGGTGGGTGGTGCACCCGGTACGCATCCACTGAATAGGCGATAACGCATTCAATTCGGCCGGCTGGGGGTGGGGGCTAGGGGAGAGGCGGGGGTGGGGGTGGGGGTTAGGGGAGAGGCAGGGGTGAGATTTTGGGATAATGACGTTTCCTGCCTGCTAGCCTGCCTGCCTTCCTGCTATTCAGTAAGCGATACAGCCAGCAGCCCGCACGGCCGCATGCCCTATCCCCTACTGAGCCGGCCGAATTGAATGCGTTATCGCCTATTCAGTGGATGCGAGCCGGGTGGTAGGTAGGTAGGTAGGTAGGTAGGTAGGTAGGTAGGGAGGGAGGGAGGGAGGGAGGGAGGGAGGGAGGGAGGGAGGGAGGGAG
>SMGT01010099.1:43572-58332 GCA_004794575.1 Lanistes nyassanus
GGAGGGAGGTGAGACCAGTAAAAATATCAATGTCTGTCATACAAAGTCTTGACAAAAGTTGGAACGAAGGGAAGATGGAACAGGTTCATCCTCTGGTTGAACTCTCTGTACCATTAAACAGATTATTAATGACGGTTCTTTGAACACAATAACTTTTGATCTCTGGGGAAACTGCGATGTGGTCATTCTACAAAACGTGAGATGTGTCCGACTGCTGTCTCAAGTAGAATATGTGAAAGTATGGCGTAGGAGAAATAATTAATGAATCGTCGATTGGAATAACAGTAAATACATTTTGAAATGAGAAAGTTTCACGCCGGATGTACATCTGCTTGTATGAACAGCGATGATTTCTTCAGACGTCCTTTTCCGTTACTCATCGTATAGAAGGCCACGATACATGCAGCGGTAGTTAACCCGCAGCAAAAGTTCAGATAAGTTCTTAAAAGTACAGATAGTTATGTAAACTTTTAATGATGTGGGAGTGTTTTTTGACATTTCCTTCCACTGGAAACGTGTTATTATCTGACAGTCTCTGTACCGACGTCTTTCCAAGACAAATTATCTGTTCCATCTACAGTGAAAACACGTCGATACAAGAAATCAATCTACAAAGTATGAGGATAGAAGCAAACAGTCACGCATATCAAAGCAGACCGACAAGTTGACATCAGCGGAAGCAAACGAAAAAAAAAATAATTGTAGGAAAGGTGTGCTGGCGGTTGTTGATTTATGCAGGTACGTCACATTGCGGTACCTATGAGTTGACAAAAACGTTTGAACAATTTATCAGATCACTTCACGGCTTCTTTCATCTCTCTTCACCGCCACCACCACCACCAGCGGCTTCCACCCCCACCAACCCCACCCCCATCACCACCCCCACCCCCACCACCACCACCACCACCACGACACTTGAAAGCAGAGAGAGAAAGAGAGAGATTGCTCTTTTGTTTATCTGTCGTTTGTAATTTAGCAGAATTTTTATACAAAGCTCACAAGCATTTGGAAAATATAAGCGCAAAAAAATGTTTGCCATGCCGGTATTGGTTTGTGTAAAGAATTTTTATGCACTTAGTCACTTTACTTATTCACGTTGTACAAACTTCCCCCTTCCAGAAGGGCCCCTGGCCTCGTTAGAATAAAATTTTCGTTTTTTTCGTTACTATTTTACGTGCTGAGCCTGTTTCCAGATATTGGTTGTAAATGACTTGGGAACACGAGTGAAAAGTGCGGAGGATTGTAACGTTTTCTGCGGTGTGCTGGATTTTAGGGAAGAGATAAGAAATGTGGACACCTAAAGCAGACCCCACCTTTTCAAGCAAAAGGTACACGACCAGATAAATTAGCACATTTATTGAACTATAAACAATGAAAAGGATAGCAGAGGGAGAAAAGAGGTAGATGAACAAATATGTAACAATGTGTGTATGTGTGTGTGTGATAGCAACAATGTGTGGTATGTTACAACTTTCAGAACAGTAAGAAATACAGCTGGAGTACAGTTGAACTAATATGAATCATAAGTCTACTTGCGGTGGATGAATATATAGTCCATTCAGGAACAGAATTAAAATCCAGTGTTCGTACACACTAACAAGTGGACCGCGGTAGTAGTTTATATGCAGGAGACGACGGTTGAAGTCTGTAGACGTAATTCACAGAAACGCAACTGTTCAGTCTATGGAACGTAGACCTGGGTAAAACTGTCAGCAAGGCGAAAGGTGAAATAAAATCCTGTCTTGCCAAGCCAGTAGATCGCAACAGATCGGTCTGGTCCTCAGGTATCAGGATGTCGGATCACAAGCAACGTACTACACAGTCTGTTTGTTTGTCCTTGTCTAACCGTTACGGGTTAACTAAACGTTTCTTATAGATTTTAGATCTATGAGAAATATCCACACTCTCTAGTGGGAAGAAGTTCGCTCAACTGCATACTCACGGCCTACTATTAAGTCGTCTAAACACGTAGCAGTTTCACGAATGTATACTACTGGTCGCTCAGCCGTTAGGTCTCCTCCTTCGATGGCCTAACAAATGTATTCTGCCTCTTTCAAAATCTCGAGAAAGTGACAACAAGTCTTGCCGTGGCGAAGCCAGAAAATCTTCTCAAAGCAAGAACTAAGCTAAAACAGTAATCTCTCGACTGTTTTTCCCAGTAGCTATACAGGATCAGTTAGCAGCGACCGTTGACGTTACTTCAACAAGAAATGCATCCTATTCCTTTCATAGTCTTTGCTTGAATCCATGAAGAGGCGTTAAATTCCACCCAAATTGATTTGGTCTCCCTTCGCAACTCCCTTTCTATCTTTTCATTGGCCGAGTCTTACGTGTCTTTGACAATCTACATGACGTCTCTTGTTCCTAACCCTACGTATGATTATTGCGTCACTTTCTCTTGAATGAAAGATTACGCAGCTACAGAAAGATACAATAAAAATAACACAGTTCTTAAACAATAGCGTTGGAGAACACCTTCCAAAACGCAACAAGGATGGAAGGAGGGGATAGTGATGTCATTCTGGGTGCGACCCAAGTCAGAATCGGCTACAAACAATCTTAATTACAGGGCACCTGAAAATGACATATTTCTGGCAACGGCAATTAAAAACCAAAATCTGACAATCCAGACCGCTCAAATATTTATGCGTTATATTTATGTGTAATGTGAATAATCAATCGTGTCAAATAGAAATAAATTTTAGATTACCACAGCTTCACACCTAACGATTGTGAAAGCCACGCTTCACTTATTCTCAGCTTTTGTTTCCATTTAGCCTGTTCTCCAACAGTGAAACTTGCAGCAAAATCTTTGATCACTTCCAGAGGGCTTCCAAGTCAAACATCCGACACACACAATAGCTGTGATGCCATTGTTAAAAGAATACTTGGGTCATAACTGTGGCTGGCTTGCCTCCTACAGATTTCTGGAGCTGCTTGGCTTAAACGTCAGTATTTTACTGTGGCTAAAGCCGTCTCCGATAACGGACGAAACAGAAAATAATATATACGAGTAGAAAGTTATCACGCACTTTTTTAATATCAGGCCAAAATTTTAACGTGTCGGACGTGTTATTAGTTTAGTGAAGCTGTGTAACGGTCAACCGTTGCTATACGTTCCTCGCTGTGGGCTAGCCCCGTATAACAACTCAGTGAACAGTTAGTGGTTTAACCGAATCCGCTTCTCACGACGAGAGCTCAGTCAAAGATTGTTGTTATGCCAATGGCGTGTAGATGACCTAGCTGTGTAAGCGGACAGTAAAGTTTCTTCATGTTCCTGCTACTCAATGCAGTAGTCTAGTAGTAGCCTACGAGTGAGCAGCTCTGGAGAACGATTCCACTAGTTGTGGTCGAGTGTTCTTCTAGATCTGGGCTCTACGAGGAGCAAGGCGTTTATCCTGTGACGGTTGGTCAAAGACTATCCAAGGTTACTTAACCGAACTTCTTTTTACGTTGGCTATCAGTCCGGAGATCTACACGAGGACCGGGTCGACCTGGATCTTCGGACAGTCTCCGACTCTTCGACCTTCTCTTCCCTAGAACTAAGTTGCGTGGATCGAAAATTGTGTTTCTGCCACGTGAACTTTTCTACCGTGAACTATCTCCACGGGAACAGCGAATGCGAACGTTATTCGTGTATTGAGACAACATTCTATCGTCGTTCAGTTCCTTCTTATTCGTAGTTCAATAAATGTGTCGAATTATCTGGTCGTGTCCCTTTTGATTGAAAAGGGAGGTTAGCTTCGGGGACATCATTACTTCTCTCTTCCACAAACTCCAGCTCACCCAGTAAAACGTTACAGCGACAGCCGGCGTTTTGACCTCAGCTACACTCGCCTTTCATTCCTGCAAGCCGTCAGCTTTTGGCCTGTGCGTGCGTCGACACCATTCGTCCCCGTTCTTCAGCGACAGCGGATTTAACAAATATCAAAGATGACAGAAGTCAATGGCTGCGCCAACATGCCGCTCTGTGCCAATCTCAGTAACTACAGATTTATCTACAGATTTATGCCACGAAGCAACCATTCTCAGGGAGCATTTTCACGGAAGTAGTAAAATAAAGGAACCCTCTTATAGATCACAAAAGGATGACTGGATCGAAAGGTGAAAGTGAGGACGGGGATAGTCAAAGAAACTCAACCGCCTCATCTCGCCTGCCCTAACGTCTTCCCAAATCTACCGAACTAGCAGTTCGTGGCTTGGGCGCTGAAGTCACAGGTGTAGCATTCAGCAAAGGCTCTCGCAGGCGGCACAGCAGCTGGCAAAAAATCCATGATGTATTGTCCTGTTTGTAAATGAATATTAAAAATCAGTTTTATAAAGTGTAGAATATTAATATAACGTAAGCGTGGGTTCTGCTCTTCCTGTTAGCATACAAGTTCTGCAGAAAAAAGAATCTTAACCCACTAGCGCCAGCTGTATAAAGTTTCACAGCATCGCATTGGGAGGGCTTACATCCGGGTCTTTTCCAGCCCCATACATGCAGACATAGTCACTAGCATCAACATAAATATACATATATAGACAATGATATTCATATACAAGCTTCTTTCAAGTAGCTCATACGGTGTGTTGGCATTTATCAAGACATAAGCATGTAAAGATGATACAAAATTGGATGACCTTATCTCTACTTGCACAACCAACATGACAAGCACTCTCTTACAGTTCAGTTGCAGGTGTATATGCACATTACAACCATGCATACATGTTTGTGTGGAGGGAGGGGGGATAGTGTTCAGTGTGGTGGGCATGATGGATTTTTTTGTTTAAAAAAATGCTAAAGGTGATTTTTTTGTCAGAAAATGGTCAATTCTAATGTTTTATTTGTATTCTTTTTTAAAGCTGCTGAGATTGAAGTGGGAGAAGAGATTCTGCAGCATTCAGCTGGTAACATCCACCAGGCATATGCTGATGTTGACCCTGACCTGCGAGAAGCTATGGATAATGGGCTTCAACCACTGGTGGACATCTCTGTCACTTTTGATGGCACTTGGATGAAGAGAGGCTTCACATCTCTGTATGGGACAGGAGTGTGCATTGACATACTGACAGGTCTTGTTACAGACTTCCATGTGCTGTCTAAGTATTGCCATGCCTGCTTGTAGTGGCTTTGTGCATTCTCCTGTCATCTTTGTTGGCGACGAGTGGACACTGGTGTATTATATCACTGTGAATGGATGAGGACCCACAACATCAACAAAATTATGCTGAACTGGCTGGGAGGTTGTGGATATGTTACTGCTACATTGTTTAGCCATTCAAGTCATTATCTGGGTCTTTCAGATTTCTTGGTTTCAAGTAAGGTGAATGTTTTCTTTTCTTTCTCGTTTTTCTCCGTTACCATTCTGATGCCAGTTTGTTGCATTCAAATTCCTACTCCTTTGGGCACAAACAAGATACAGTTCTGAAATTTTGTATGCTGCTTTTACTAATATTTGTACAGAAGCGTTTTTGAATTTGTCAAACGGATTTTGATTTATAAGACTTTAAAGACAAAATGATCATCATCATTATGTAGCAGTTCACAAAAAATGTTATAAAAAATAATGAATCAATTTAAAACCAAAAGCTTCTGTATAAATTTAGATATTGTTTTTTTCTGATTCAGGAACAAAAACCAGATTGTGTCTACATGCATTAGTTATGAAGGAGTAGGCTTTTGAAAATGTATTGTTTGGCGGCCATTTTGGATCGTTTCCATGGCAACCGCAGGTTGGATGACATAATAAAATACATTTTTGTCACAGGAAGTGATCCTTGATATATTTATACCAATAAAGGTTGTAAAATCTATCTTATCTTTGGGTTGGTTTTTTGCTTAGTGCCTGGCCTTAAAATGACATGAGGCCATTGTTTGGTCTCCTCTGATCAGATACCACACATTCCTGAATAATTAACGGCGCATTATCTGAGGTTCTGCTGGCTGATCGACAGGATTCTGTAGCTAGGGCCTTTTGTTATGACGAACTTGCGTCTCTGTTCCACTGAGTCACAGACCGACAAAAACTGTCCTGGTCACTCAAACGTAATCTCACCTGTGACAGGATGCAAGCCCAGGACCCCGTGTGGCACATAACTATCTGATCCACATGTCAGCGCAGACGCCACAGGACCTACCAATGGGTTCTGGCGCACCGTATGCCTACACCTATCATTTAAGTGCTTCCGTCCTAATTACAATGTCTAGGGAGAACCTGGATTATTGTTTTGTACTGAAGTTTTCTGTCACAGTTCCTACATCACTAAAACACTGTCATATCCTGTCACAACAGCGTGAAACTGCAGTGAGACAGAGACAGGCATTTGAAGAAAACAAGAACATCGTTGACTGCGGTAAATAGTTTGTATGGCAAACTGAAACAATTGTTGTGTTTACAAGAAACCTCGTGAAGGCTTTCTCTATGTTTGAATGTGCCTCCTAAAGGGTTCAGCGTATTACTAACCCGACACAAACACAACATAGGACAAATACATGAAATCCTCAAGGTGCACAAGGTGCTCCCTTGGTTGCATACGTCAGCATACGGGTGTGTCTAGCGCTGCCAGTACCTTGTTGGGATTATCGTTTGATAATTTATAGCGCTCTGTCCTCATTTGTTCTTTATTAATTATATTGTGCACCCTGAGGATTTCATGTATTTCTCCTATGTTGTGTTTGTGTCGGATCCCAGTCGTCAACATACGCTTAGTGAGCGAGCTGACGATATAAATTAGGGATTCGCTGTATGCACACGTGGTACACCGGGGGTTAGCTGTGTGAAGACTAGGGTCGTTTAAAAGAAAGGGACGGCAGATCTTTTTCGAAGATCTTCCTTACTTTCGACTCTCTCTTTGCTACGTGTTTGGGTACGGTAGGCTCCCTTGGTTGCATAAGTCAGCATACGGGTGTGTCTAGCGCTGCCAGTACCTTGTTGGGATTATGAGATTTATCACTACATCCCTAAAATACCAATATCGGAGACCTAAATGTGTTCTGAAGGGCAACAAAAATAAGTGTCTTGGGACTGTCTGATGACTATTTTAGGACAAAGAAGTAAGTAGTGTAGGAATACATATGTGGCTGCCGAATGTCTGGCGACTTGTAGACTTTGCAAAGAGAATGTGAGAAATATTGTTCCATCAAGAGAAGGGAGCTGGCATGGTTGGGCTACACAACACGGCATAATATACTCGCTAAGATCAACTTTCAAGGCAAACTGGCCGGCAGAAGCATGAGAGGAAGGCGAAGGAAAAACACCAAGGAATGGACAGAACTTGGCATCCAAGCTCTGCTACGTATACCAGAGGACAGACGAGGATGGCAGAGATTGTGGGAAGCTGCTATTCCCCTCATCCCGAACTTCTAGGTCACTGAGACGAGACGAGACGAGACGAGACGAGGCGAGAGGTAAGATGAGATGATATGAGATGAGAGATTATATTATATGAGATGAAAGATGAGACGTGACGAGAGATTATATGATATGAGATGAAAGATGAGACGAGACGAGACGAGACGAGACGAGAGATGAGATCAGACGAGATGAGAGACGAGATGAGAGATAAGATGAGATGAGATCTGAGATGGAGGGGGGGGGGGGGAAGGATGTTTAGAATACCCCTCGACAAGAAGATCAGAACGCCTGCACAGACTGCCACAACAACGACCCCAACAAGAATGGCGCTGCTAATTATCAGCTTTACGTCCAGCTCGCTGTTGGCCGACTGCTGGTGTACGGCGGGCTTGACGTTGAGGGGGTATACCTCTGCTTCCCGCTGCTTTGCATCTGACACTGGCGTCGGGTCGGCTTCTACAGTAGAAAATGTCAATATTTCACGTGATGCCGTGATGTTATTGCATGTCATCAATACAGGGTTGGAAGTGATAACGGAAAAGCCAGTAAATTCAGACATTCAAAAGAAGACCCGACGCTTGGCACTAAAAGTCCACAGTCACCCGTCTGGAGGCCGCCAAACTATCCCTGGTAAATATCAGCTAATATATACTTAGCTGTGCTTTATCAAAGAACACAGCACTTGTCAGTACACAGACAAAGTGGCGAAGATCGTAAGGTAGAGACGTTTCCATAAGTGTGTTCTCTTACACTCATTTTACGAATCCATCCATCCATCCATCCATCCATCCATCCATCCATCCATCCATCCATCCATCCATCCATCCATCCATCCATCCATCCATCCACATGCATGCAAGCATACATACATAGGTTGTACGGTGCCACTAATCCGTGGAGACAACAGAAACTGTAAATGTGAGCAGGGTTAAACAGGGTTAAACAGGGTTAAACAGGAGCTTAAAAACTACAAAGGGCGCTCAGACCACCGAGGGAAAAATTGTTTGAGCCCATTCCCTGTCAGATTACCTGCCTGAGTGTTTATTGCCGGTTGTTTCCGCTACCTCTGATTAAGGACACATTCTCATCACACTCGCCTTGAATCCACACACTTATAACACACGTAATGCATCTACACGCCGTGCATTTACACACGTTCATCACACACATAATGCATCTACACACGTTCATCACACACATACTGCATCTACACACGCTCATACCACACGCAATGCATCTACACAGGATTATAACAGGCGCAAACCATCTACACACGCTCATAACACACGCAATGCATCTACACACGCTCATCACACAGGCAATGCATCTCCACGCTCATAACACACAAAATGCATCTACACACGCTCATCACACAGGCAATGCATCTACATGCTCATATCACACGCAATGCATCTACACATGCTCATACCACACGCAATGCATTTACACGCCATCACACAGGCAATGCATCTACACACGCTCATACCGCAGGCAATGCATCTACACATATAGCACGCGCCATGCATCTACACACGCCTATTACACAACCCATGCTCATACACATTCAGTGACAAGTAAAATCCTTCCGTCAAAATTATGATTCTCCAATGCGGAAGAGGATTTCCCATTCTGGGATGAGAGGGGGGGGTCTTGTTTGCGTGGCTAACCCTCTTTTGACATCACCGAGTCGCTAGTCTGGCGCACTCACTGGGCCGTGTACTTTGTTCCTTTGTCATCCAACAGCTCTCCCGAACACGTGATCCTTCCCGAGCCCATTTTGTGAATGGCGCGGCACGCTGATCCGCCTCGACGTTAATAACTTTCATCTTCGCTTTTACTGTCTCAGCTCGTCGCTGAACGAAGCTTCCAGTCACAAAGCCTGTCTTCGCCCGCAGATACGAAGGTATGTTTCTATATTCCTGAATATCTTCACAAGTATTTGTCCAACCATAAAAATATGAAAACGACATCAATTGTCTATAATATTTCATACAACAGTTCGGGAATGGCCATAGTTGCTATGTTTAGGAGGTACTTTGCTACCGAATGACTACACCAGGTTCTTATCACCCCGCAGTAATTTAGAACTATCTTACAAGAAGCTTGTATTTTAATAATCAGAACTGTCGTACAAGTAGCTTGTATTTTACCAAGAATAGCTTGCAAGTCATTTTTCTTAACTTTTACATTCCAATATAGACTTTATTTTTAGTTCTCAACACAAACCCATTAACATGACAACAGCAATAAAATCCCCTTTCCGCAGTTTAGACGCCGGATTTCAACACATTATGAGTGGATTTAAGCGCAGAGAGACCCTCCGTGCATCAAGACTAGAGTGAAATATGGAAAGAACCTTTTTCACTGGGAAAACGGGGGGGAATTTTTGAAGTGATAAGGAGCAGGAAGGTAAATGCGTAACAGATGTAAACAGCAGAAGAATGCGTACCATAGACAGGAAGTGTGAGTTTCTCCTCTAATTCATTTTTGAGCCCCTCTGTCCATTTCCATACATACACCCCTTCGTCATCTTTAGTGACCTGTTTTGAGAAAAGCATCTTATCAGACGGCAGACAATGGCACCAGCCCGAGGTGTCCGACGCACTACACGTCTTTTCAGATGACTTCCGCCGAATCTCGCAAACATCGACTGGGCCGCTGTCTTTCTCCTACATGACTTTTATGTTAAATCGTCTGGAGTCTCCGAGCATTGCTTTGTGTTCAGATGAAAATGAAGTCTGATTGTGCTGCGGTCTGTGGCATTCAAAGTGTTTTCCGAAACTTCCAGAAATTTCAGCTCCGAACCTTTAAAAAAAGGGAATAATCTTAGTGTTGTGATGTTGTTGAACATGTTTCACTCTTCGTCTACACAAAAATACAGTCGGTGGGGCAGAAGTGAACCTTCGATATACGAATGTTTCGCTTACGTGAACGCAAATTTGTTTACTGTAGAAATATTTCAGATAAGTGCAACTCCCGAAATATCTCTGCCTGATGAGTGCAATCCTCGTAGACAAAAAGTGCCACCAAGTACCCTGCATTGTCATTCTAGTTACACAACTGTTGGTTACTCACTGCTATGCTACCTGTAACTGGCAGCTGTTCTGATCACTAGTGCTTGACGATAGTCGTTGTTCGCTGAGCAGCCACACCTGAACTTGCTACACCTGTACACTGCAACTCGACCGGTGAGGCATTGAAGTATTTGACAATCGCATTAGAGAGGAGCCGCTGTTACTTCTCTTACTGGCGAGGATCTGGTTTCAGCAAACCCATTGGGTAAAACACGGGAAAGAGAGGAAGAGGGAAGGAATAGGAAGAAATGACTTTCATAAAGTCAGAAAACACACTGCAGGCAACGGCCAGCATCAGGGCCTCCATCCAGCAGCAAGACATCAACAGGGTGGATGACATTATGGCCACACTGGAAACGGCTCTGACCAAAGATCAACCACGAATGTCTTCTGCTCGAAGGAAAAAACGACTGTAAACTTTAATGCGCTTTTTGTCCGTAAGCACAAACTCTTCTTGGTGTAGGGTAAAGGTTTGCAAAACGTACCTATTGACAAATCGCACCTTTCCCCGTGTTAGTCACCCGTACGTTGAGCTGTTCAAAGTTATTGTTCTGTTGTTCCATCCGGGTCCTTTTGTCACAGAGGTAGCAAAAATTGGGATTTAGGTTGGCACAATGGCTTTATAGAGCTAGAATGCACAGATTTTTTTTTACAGAAGTAAAAATCTGGATATCTTTCCATTTCTTTGTCTGCAATCCCGTACCAGTGGTACGATTTACCAGACCATGGTGCGACTTCAGTTCATAATCGCGATCTCAGAATTATTATTCAAATAGTTTTGGTTCATGCGACTAGACATAGTGCCTACCAGTGAGTGAATATTCATTGAACGGTCTAGTTGTAGTATTTCTGCATTCTATAATTTAGGCTATGCCGCATACGCCACTACTTTTGAGCCCTACGTCATTGTTTATATTTTCCCTGAAGGTCTACGGTAAATGGAGCAATATAAATATAAACTTCGCTTTGAAACCTCTTCGGAACGGAGGTAAATTTAACGAAAGGTCCAGACAGTTTATAATTCCGAAACAACCCTTACGACCTCATCTTCAGGGCTTGAATAAATGTGCAAAGGAAGGGATAAAAAATGCCGGTCGGCGGTGCATTCTGAGACAATTTACATAAAATTATAACTCCAACAGACAGTACTTGAAACGCTCAACATAGCCATATGCAGACGCATACCACCAAGGGAGCTTACCGTACCCAAACACGTAGCAAAGAGAAGGTCGAAAGAAAGGAACATGGCAGATCCTCAAAAAAAGATCTGCCCGTCCTTTCTTTATAACGGCGCTATTCTTCACACAGCTAACCCTCTGTACACAACGTGTGCATACAGAGGATCTCTATTAAATCCCTATTACAATTTACATACCTGCAGGAAAACCTGTTTGATATTACTAGTCATGAAGTTATGCAAAAGGCAAACGACGTTGACGAGAACGAGGGTCTGTTTAGGAAGGAAAAAGGACGAGCTGGCAAGGTATGGTTCACCAACTTTCAACAGACACCAAACCTGTGTCTTTGAACGTCCGAGGCGAGATCTGTAGCAAGAGTGGCGAGATTAGTTTTACAAGGGAGGGCTTGCCAGCACATGTGGCTGTACCGGAGTTTGTTAGCAAGATGAAGCCCCTCATGCTCCTGAAGCTTGTGCAGGTCCTCGAAGTACTGCCAACGAATTATGTTATCATTGCTGTCTTTTAGACGACCGGACATAGCTAGTGTGTTTCTCATCAACTTCAGCATGTGGCAGACGTCAAGAATGACATAGATCCTCTCACCTGATGATGGGTCTTCAAAACTGGGATCTAGGTTTTCTGGGTCCAGAGAGGCACCCAGTTCTTTAAGCAATCGCCATGTGGCATGAAGGCCCATCACAGGTGAGAGAAATGACTTCCACTCCAGTGTCAGCATGATGACACACGCATTGACGAATCAAATTTGCCCTCTCAAATCCAGACAGTCCGTTAACCAAGAAGTAACCAACAGCGGCTTTCCAGGATCCGTTCACACAGACAACCATGAAAACTAAGGCTTCCGTAGCCGCTGGTGCTCTGTCATCTGTGTTCACATTGCCGATATCTACAAACCCCACCGTTGTCTTCCCATCCCACTCTATGCTTTTTCTAATAGACATTTCATCTAACATCAAAGAGCACAAAACATCCCTATTCTGAGCCCTGGCTTCCTCCACCTTTCTCTTCAGTGAACAAAACATCACCCGCTAAACCCAGCCCTTCCATCTACTGCCTGGAACCATCTTCTAATGGTGGTAATATGCAGAAGCTGCAGGTGAAATGTTTCCCTGACGTATTCGTAAGCCTTACTTGAATAAAACTGCAAGGTCATTGCAAATGTCTTTAGAGCAGGGTGATAACTTGAATCGCTACGCGTGCTGCTGCCCCGTAACATTCTCTTCATCAGCTGAAGAGGGACATCCGAAAATGTCATCTCCAGCATCTCTGCACAGGAGTCCGTAATCATGCACTTCGACTTCAAAGACTGTACTATTTCAGCAAGTGTTTTTATCTTTCTTGTTAATCGTGCATGCTTCTTTTGTAGGACTCTGTGCTTCTTTGTAGCAGATTCTAACAAGTTTGTTTGTCTGAACAAAAAAAAAAAAGAGTTTACAAAGAATGAGGAGTGACGTGGGTTAGCATTTCATGACGTGCAACATAGGCAACGCTGTACATTACTCAAATTTACTGTGGGATTCTGAAGCAAAAAGAGTTTTCAAAACAGGTCTCGACATCCTTAATATTTAAAAATTTTTAACAGCCATAGCTTGTTGCTCAACAGTACTAAGTTTTTGCAAACGTGGAGGAAAGCTGAAGATGGTTGGAACTTCATTGTTTGGAAACCTTCATCAAAAACGCAATAGCAAATAAATCAATAAATAAACGTACAAATAATTGTGGTTTAACAGTCCTTGTATTTTACAATGCGGAGCGGTTATTTAGAGGGACAGTGCTTCCACCTCGCGCTGATTTCGCACTATGGGGGATGGGGTCCTATTAGTAAGCTCTGCGCTGAAAGAACCACCAGACTGATGGCTGTAGTAAGATGGTCAGTGCGGACAGGCAGTTTAATGTGCGGGGAGATGGCCGAATGGAGTTTGCACAATGTTTTAACTCCAGGAAATAATCCTTGGCCACATCAGGATTCGAACCAGCAACATCATTCTGCTAGTCCGCAGCTCTCCCAACTGAGCTATCCTGGCTCCCCTTTACAATGCTGATGACACCTAGCTATCTCTCTTTCTCTCTCATGCACGCAGGTAAGCACGTACATTTCCAAGATGACTTTTTCCTTCCAGGATGCAAAATGTACATTGCAAGTGTCGTAGAAGATTGTGCTGTCAGTACATATAATATACTCTAGTATTATTGTAATGACCACAGAATCTATAGTGTACTCACAGGGGAAACGATTTTCCTTTCTTTGACTTGTTTGACCAGTTCCACGCGGCACAACAAGGCATTCTCTGAAATTCACAATGTCGGCAGACGTATTAGTATATACTGAAAGGTGTCCGTCTCCTACAAAATCAACCTGACTTTGAGAATTCCATGCATTGGTCGTGTCTGCCTTAATTGATGGTGGTCGTAGTTTTTAAAAAAATTCTTGGCTTTTCGGCTTTTGTAACACGCTTAGCACAGCCGCATAAAACAGTCGGACCACCTCGGTGGTGGCGTCCGCTTCCGAGGCGGGAGGTCGGTGGTTCACATCCCGGCCGAGTCATACCTCAGACTTAAAAACTGGCAATCTAGTAGCTGTCCTGCCAGACGCCTGGCACTACAGGGAACAGTACTAGGACTGGTTGGCCCGGTGTCAGTATCATGTGACTGGGTGGGACTGAGGCCCGTGTTGCGCCATCAGTCCCACGTGTGGCAGCACGTAAACTTTGTCTAAGCAGCACCGTCCTGATATGCACCTAGTTTGCGGCTGGAGGTTAAGCAACAAATACCCCCTCCAGTCTGGAAAATATATTTATAAGGCTCCTCTAATTAATAATTGCTTCAGATAAAAAATCTTACTCACCACAGATTGGTAAACGAAGCGATGTCAGTTCAGAACTGGCAGTAGAAGCAATACGCTTGGACGCCCCAAAATACACAATTCGGTGTAGGTGACTATGGCGCTATGTAGGAATGGGTAGGGATGAGGCAGGGCAAGATGGCGTCGCCATGTCGCTATGTAGGAATGGGTAGGGATGAGGCATGGTAAGATGGCGTCGCCATGTCGCTATGTAGGAATGGGTAGGGATGAGGCAGGGCAAGATGGCGTCGCCGTGTCGCTATCTAGGAATGGGTAGGGATAAGGCAGGGCACGATGGCGTCGCCATGTCG
>SMGT01010100.1:0-24486 GCA_004794575.1 Lanistes nyassanus
GGATCGCTAAATTGAGAATATAGCACTTTGGGTCATGGTATAGTATTGTGACAAGAAACTATGAATTTGTTTGAACTAAATATTTTTTAATCGACCTGGAACTTATATTAAGAGTACGTTTTTTCTGAATCTGTGTTAGTACTGGAGATAGGTTAATAGTGCAGACAACTACATTTAGAGTTCTGTGAGCGTTGATATGATGAGGGTATTGTGAAAATCACCCAGTAGTAGCGAGTTAACTCGTAGTGCAGTTAATAAAAGAGAAAAGTCCTTTTAGCTTTTTGTCTTCAAGTTTGTGCGAGTCGAAAGAAAGAACATGTGCAACCCTTTGTCCAGAGAGTGTGGAGCTGTATGGGGTGTGACAGTAACAGTGAGAACTGATGTGTGCTGCTTACAAATTTACAAGCTCTTATTAGATCTCTTTCTGTGAAACATCTCTTGGGATAAGCAGGGTATTCACGTTGTCTTATGGATATATGAGTATCTCGGCTTACTAAATTCATCAAGTTTAATTGCTTATGTTTATAACTGTAGTTTATTTAAAAACATTTTCCTGACAGTGCAGAGAATGAAACCAAGTTTATGTCACTTTGTCAGGGTTAACAAAGTTAACAAAGTTGCGACTGGTCATTTGGGTCCTTTTTTTACTTCTGAAACATTGACTACATAGGTGGCTGTACTTCATTATCTGAAAGCTGTATGCATCATGATAAGTCTTACTCTTTTCATTTATCCATACGTCATTCTTCTGTTTACTGGAAAGCAATGTTATGAAACTTTTCTTCCATAAACTATTTTTTCACAATATGTACTGCATACATAACGATGATGAATGCTTTTGGCACATCTTTCTTCATCCACCCTTGCAGCCATCACTTTCTCTCAAGCCAATTACTAACCACAACAAAATAACACATGGGCCAAGCGCTAGCCAGCAAGAAACCACAACAAAAACTCATGCAAAATGACATCCTTGTTTAGCCAACTCCTTTTCTGGTTTCTGTCATGTCAAGAGAGTAGCAGCAGCATTGACTCATGCTAAAAGACTCTGGCATAGACCCTAGTAGTAAAGCCAGGCGTTTGGCAGACCAACTATTAGATTGACAATTTTTAAGTCTTAGGTATGACTCAGCTGGGGAGTGAACTACCAACCTCCCACCTTGGAAGCGGATGCTGGATCATTGAGATGGTCTTATAATCTGATGAACATGTAAGTACCTTCCAACAGCCTCATCTGCATTTAGTGATGATACGCTCACGGTGACAAGAACAAGAAACAGTCAACCCATGCACCACTAATCATTACAAACTTCAAAATATGGAAGCTTACTGATCAACTAAGAAAAGCGACAGACCGGTTACTGAACATGACTTATACAGGGTTATGCGATTCTGTTAAGTCAATTTTCTGCTTTATACATTCAATACATGAAAAACCCCTAGTTGATGATGAAAATAATAATAATAATAACACTTATAGCCGATACTTAACTGAGTGCCCAGAACACGTGAGGGATGCTAACAAAATTTTTTACAGAAGCACAGTAGCTCTTTGTTTTTTTGCTTTAATTTCTTTTCAGTCTCCAAAAACTTCCAGGAACTAGAAGTAGCCATCTTGTCAAGAAAACATGGTACAGCAAGATAAACAAAGTACGCTGAAAGCAGCCGGGTCATGGCAGCTACCTTACCAATCAGTCTGGCAGTCTGCTGCAAACCCCAAAAGAATACTGTACAAAACAGAAATTGAAACGAATCTTGCTGGTTGTGTGTGTTATTATGGTTATTTTGCCATGAATGGTCGAGATGGTTAGTTTCCAAACAGATGCTATTTCCCCTTGTCACACTGTTGACTTGTTTTGAGTGTACGATGTTAATCTCCCCAAAATAGGTCTAAAACTAAAGCTGAGTGAATGAAATTGCTTAAAATACACATATTTAGATTGTTTGGTACCTGAACTTCACATAATGTAGACTTAAAGCATACGAAAAGTTAGAATCAAGAAGCGCTCACGTCTTCTAATGTTTGTAGGGCTATAAAGATCTACCATCATGGGTTCATGTGTCTGCCAATGTTTGTAAAAGTGTAAGGGTGTACTAACAATGGTTCATAAGATCTGGTGACAATTGCCATGATATAAAGCTGTATTAACATGGGTTCCCTAGGTCTGCTTGCATCCCAAGAGGAAAAAAGCATTACCTTGATGAAACTGTCCAAAACCATATCCAGCAAGTCAGCTATCTGTCCGATGTTCCCCCAGATTTTAGCTTGAATGGAGGGGTACATCTGTATCAATCATCAAAACAATGGTCAGGCAGTAGACAATGAATATTCAGTCTTCAAACATTTGGGTTCCATATAATTGTATTTGTATCAGATCTTACTGTCAGCTTGGTTTTGGTACATGTGCTCAAGTTTTCCACATTTGTACTGGAAGTACAGAGGAAGCATTTTAAAAAAAAGTGTACAGCAAACTTTGGTGGTCTAAGGGAAAAAATGGTGATTTTAAATAAATGATTCTCTCTACAGCAATTTTCCTTTTCATTAAATGTAAGAGGAGTAACTCTAACAAGTGCAAATAGCTGCCTTCTTAAAGGACTATAAGCCGACCCAATTTCTGCTGAAAACGTGGGCTGCTGTCACACTGCATGGTTCCAATATGTTTAACAGCCAGAAGCACCGAACATATCAACTGAAGTCGGATTGCTCATCTTCATTTTAACCGAATGACATCAGTACATGTCAGAAGAAAGCCAGTCATAAAAAGGAACTCCACAGTTTGAAGTGATATAAAGAGCAAGACCATTAAATTGACATCTTGATGACGACATGTGATTGCAGGGATGGCAAGAGAGCTGGCACCTTTCAGAGGATGCAAACTGAGTGGCACACATATTCTCACTGAGAGAAGTCTTTCACCAACAAGTTGCTTGTCAAGAAGACAACATTTTATTCACAGACATGCATACACCCACCTAAGTCTAAGCATCAGGAACACCATTTTGAAAAATCACACAGTCAAAGTGTCAGGAACACTGTTCCTTATACACATAACTTCATTGTACATTGTCGTTTCCTTTGACTTCTATCCCAATACTGATGCCTTATTTGAAGCCTTAGTCTCTGCTTCACAGTTTCCTGATCCTGTATCGCTTGCCTTAATCACCAACAGAAAATGTAGAAATAAGTGCCTGGCATTGGATCAAGATGTCACTACTGGACTGATGTCTGCCAAACGTTCAGAGGCTGGGGCTTGGGGGTGGATTGGAGGAAGTGCTGTGTGTAAGATTAGCTAGCAACTGTCGCCCTCACTCATTCTTTTCTTCTTTGTGGAATCGCAATATAATATCTGGAGGCGCTTTTCACAACATCTTCAAAACTGATAAATATCTTGTTCCCCACATAACTTTCATTTTTAGTCTTTAGTGTCACTGTCCGTCTGTTGCCATTTGCTAAGTCTTCCTACCATCCTGCGAGTTCACACGTTTCACTGGAAACTGGACTTACAGTAATAGTCCTGCAATAGTCTTACTAAGCATGGACAGCTGATCTTTTAGTACTCTGAAACAACAGTTCTAAACTGCAGTGGATCAAACTTTTTTTAAAAAATCCACAAGAATATGCACACATTCAAGGGAAGTAGCTGAGACGCTTTTGCTAACTCGTCTACTGGCTGATTAGGGATTAAACATTTGGGCTGGCCAAAATTCATAAGTGATCAACTTAGAAATGTGTGCATAAAGAAGACCCACATTTTCTAAAGTATGCGCATGGTTTTAAATTCTGCCTGAAAATGGACAACTTTGCTTAAACTGGGAACCCTGCTCAGCCTACCTCCCCCCACCCCCAACTAAATCTTCTCAAATTTAGATGATTCACAAGAATGACCTTCTGCACAATTAAAAAAAATGGAAATCCATTAATGGAATTCTGGCATGCCTGGAAACAGGCCTCAGAAGAGAATATTAAACAACCCCCGCCCCCAACAATCCGAGACAGCCATATTTTCCATAACAGGGCCTGTTTGAGTCATTTTTTCAGGAACAAAGTACGGAAAGTTGGGACGGTACGCATGTCTGTATAAACCAAAAAGGCATGTCCTGTCAGTGAACAGTGTGGTCCAGGTCCTGCTGGGCACGAGAGGATGAGGTCAAGGTGAGGGGGTGAACAGCTGTCATGATGGGTTCCGTTTTCTTGCTGCCAAGTGCAAGTCTCATTAGCAAGGTGAGCATTGTGGCCATGTGGAATCCATAAAAGCAAAGACTTAAGAAAGCTAATATGTTCTAGTAACTTTTGTGGAAACAGAAGTCAATGATGGAGCTGGTGGGAATGTGAAGGGGTGCTGGTGGATTCGCCAGTGTCAATGTAAGCAAGTGGTGGGAATGTGAAGAACCCTATGTACAGCACGCAGGGTGCCCAGGCAGACTCCATGTCCAAAAACATCTAGATGCCTAGCACGCCTGTCCCTGAAGGACTCATTTCCCAGATCACTTGTGGCCCACAGGATACCAATGGATGTCCACAGGCTGGGCACTTGCATCCATGTTTGCCTTATTCAGCAGCTAATAATGAACGTGACTATTGCCCATGATGACAATAAGATGGCGGATAGAACTTCTGACAGTTAAGGAAAGAGAACAAGAATTGCACACTTTTGCTTTGATTTTTCACTTACCAGATGCAAGTACTGTGTAATGCACTCAGATTCAGTGACACAAACTAGTGTTTAGGCTATACCGTAGGAAGTGGCGTCTAAACCCAAAGACACAGCAGAGTTGGATTTTTGTGTATGTGGGTGTGGGAAAGTTTCAACCTTTTCAGGAGCCCCACCAGTTCAGTAACTTTTAAATTTTCAAATCAAGTGTGTAACCTGTCTACCGACAAGGATTTAAAAAATGTTTCTATGATACATCTAGACCATGCGTGTGTACACACAAGAGCCACCTGCCGGTGCCAGAATCCAGCCATCACTCATTGTATCATCACAAAACATCTCTTCATCTTTTCAAAACTATGGACAACAAAATTACTGAATGCTTCCTTAGTACCTCCACTTCCTCAATGGTCATGGTGATTAATTTATCCAAGATGAGGGCCACTTTTTGTCTTTTATTTTCATCTGACTGCTTGCAGAATCTGAAACAGGACAAACAAGAACAATGAAGTCCTCAACAAATAATCGCAGTAAACAGAATTTCACAGGACAGGCCAAGCACTCACAGCCTACCACCTGAAAGTTAGGCAAGAAAAGCTAGGCATGGAAAGATAGGCAAGGAAAGCCAGTTGTGGAATATGGTCTGATATGACTCACAGCCTAGCACTGGCAGAATAAGTTAGGCACATTAGGCTAGGTGTGAAGTACATGTCAACTGCTTTTTACCAGAGCAAATGGGCTCTAAAAACTACAAAAAAATAACACACATCCATTACATCAAAACTGCAAAAGTTAAATGTTTTTATGTGGATTTAATAATGATAAAATTCTCTGAGAAAGCAGAAATTATCAGAATCAATGAAAATAGACAATGTCTATTTTAACGGTAAAGGAACTGAGCTAAGCTACATTAAACAACATTTAGATGGAGGCAACAAGAACAGAGAAAAAAAATCCCAAACCCCAAGGCACTTAGCTACATGAAGTCAAGTGAGTTACACAGTGTGAGCTAAAACTGGTGGGACAGGAAAGACTACACATTAAAAGGTAGATTGCAAGAGGAGTCATGTGTAGCCAATCAGATCAAGTGTCCAGTACAATTTTTCTAGTCTGTGAATGTGTAATCAGTGTGTACTGTTGTACTCCTTGGGCTGACTAATGCACTTGTCGATTTTTATGTCTGAAATTTAATCATAGCTAGTTAATACTTGGGCTTTTTATTTATTTTTTTTTTTTTGCATATCGTGTTATTTAGGGCACCATCAATAACTCTCAGGTCTGAAGCCATCTTGGCAATTGCATCAGTCATCACTTTGGTTTAACTTCACTGTTTTTTATCTGCATAATGGATTTGATTACTGTCTCATAAGATGTATGAAAATGGACAATAAGGTATTTGATTACTGAGTCACAAGATGAATGAAAATGGACAACAAAGTATTTGATTACTACATTATAAGATTTGTGAAAATGGACAACAAAGTATTTGATTACAACATCATAAGATGTATGAAAATAGGTTGTTATACTCTTTTATTCAGCTTGAAGCAGGGCTGTGATGAAAAATTTCATTGATGGAAAATAAAGCCCTTGTATTTTACTGAATTATATTGTTGCTTCTGTTTATGTTTATCTTGGGGGGAGGGGGGGCAGTTATAGTCTTTCCGAGGATTTCCTGTTTTTTTCAGATACTGGGGACAAATAAGAAAAGTTAGACAGCGGCTATTCTCCTTTAATTTTTTTGTCTTAACCTCGTAAGATTTGGCAGCCAAGGAGTTATGTATTCAAGACAAAGATGTTTCATCTCAATGTTAGAATTGCCAAAGCCCTGAATACACTCCTCCAAAAACTCCAACGTCAGGTGTGGTTCTTTCTCGGCCAGCTTTTCACTGATGGATTTGATAAAGATGGTGTTGTTGGCAGGTATGCACAGGCCTGCAAAATGCAAAACGTGAAGGACACTTGGTGTATTTGCCAGTTACATATACATGTATATAGGCATTAATATTTCTTCCTCCAAATTTTTCATCCCATAATTTCCTCAACACAAATCTATTACATAACAAATAATTCTCACTATTAATGTTCTGTGAACTGCAAATACATTCATTCATCAATATTCATCTTGTGCAGATGAAATGCCAACTAAAATTTATACGATCTGGGCAAGTGGCCTAATAATATTTATCAGGAAATCTGTTCAGAGATCCATGAAATAACGCATCTATCCATGCAGGTTTCTTCATGTGAAGTGTGCATTAACTCAAACCAGTCTGAAGAAATGCAAAGGGTTTCAATTTTGATGCCAAAGAACTGACGTTTGATTTATAAATATAATTATATTCATTTCAAAATATACGTTAACTAAAATGGTTGAAATGGGGAAAAAGTAACACTTCAACTTTGTTCCTTAATGAACAGTAGTGCTACAATCGCATCAGCTACAGCAACTTTCTCTCCAACTGATAACACACTGCCATCTTTGTAAACTCGCTCAGCTGGACAAAGATTACTGTGACATGCGCAGTTGAGACATGAAACCATTTGGAAAGACTCTGCAAAGCCATCACATGCGACGGTGTGACGACATTGCTTTGTCTCTGTGCCCCTATGGCCCTGTGGCAGATTAAGACAGTGTTTAACTAGTGGTATGTCAGCCAGAAAGCCTGTTAAAGATGAAAGAAAGTGGCATCGGGGTAGCTCTGGAGCGAATCAGGCTGACAGTGTTTTGCCTCGTCACCTCTTACACTGTTTTGCACCTCACAATAAAGTGACTGTCAGCTAATGACCCCCCTCTCTCTCGTATGACTCCCTGCGGCCAGCAAGCCTGGCTTCAGAAGCAGTCCATGCCCACAGGGGCCAAGGTGGGTGAAACAACTTGAATGAGTGGGCGAGATGACTTAAGCGAGTGGGTGAATCGACTTAGACAAGCGGGCAAATGACTGAGGGCATGGACGAACTGGTTGGGCAAAGCCCTGATGGCCGGACCAGGATCTCGTGCATGGTCACAGTACTGAAATAATATCAATGCACATGCTCTAGCCAACGTATTTCCATACTTTGGCCTCCACCTTGAAGAGACTTCTAAGATGCTGAACTATGTACCTGCCCCAAAGAAATGAAAGACTGTGGACACAGAAAACAAGAAAAAAAATGGGAAATCTGACATCCCAAGATTGGAAATATGCAGCATAGATAAAGTTATCAACAATGGGACTAGATTATTCTTCTTGTGACTCATGTAGTAAAAAAATCATTTCAGCATCAGTTTTTATGATCTGAGGAGTCCTTTTGATAATGAAAGCCACGAGGACAATGTGCCGTGAATGAACATTATGATCAATGGAGGAACTTTTCTAGCGCTGCTTGAAAAGAAGAAAAACAGACCCTGGAAACTGCTGCTGAACTTATCTTCTTCTGCTTCATGGAAAAACACAACCTTCCACCATTACCAATCACTGATTTGGTGACAAAGATGTTTTGGAGTCTAAAAAGCAGTTAGGGTACTTTTCTTTGGAGTTTTTATCAGTCAGTTAAGACTTCTAATTTCATGCTCTTTTGATAAATAATACACAGATATAAAGCTTGTGAAACTTCGACCTAGTATAAAAACAAAAATTAAAAATAAAGCATATATGTTGTTCCACTCGTCACTTGTGTCCCAGCATGTATAAGGACAATACGATACATGTATTAGCAACCTGGCTGTTTACTCTGTGTGTGGCAGGAGGTGAGGAGTGGGTGTCATTCTGTTTAGCCTCAGGACTTTACGTGTAAATGAACCAAAACCAAAACAACCATTGAAGTAGAAATACCTACAAGTACAACTTGCGTGAGCAATGCTTAATTCTTGTAAGCGCTAAGACAAGGCAGTTTGGCTGTGCAAGGGTTTGCACTGGTTCGTAAGGGCAACTTTAGCTGGGTGTATGGGCTAGTTGGTCTTGGGGTTGGCAGGTATCCACTCTCTGCAAAGCAGCTTCTAGTACAAGACAAACCCCCGTATATGGCGTCCCCAGGGAAAGAGGAAAAAAGATTGTTAATACCTTCATCATGATCTTGGGGCAGACAGCAAGAGGATGGCCCTCACCTGGGGATAGCTAAAGAGTCTGGCTCAGGATTGAGATGCCTGGAGGACTCTTGTAGGCAGTTTGTGCCCCAGGAGAAATACCAGGCAACGACGATGATGAAACAGGTTTTGCAGTCTGTTTCATGAGTACATGCAGTACTGTATTTCTACTGTTTAGAAACGAGGTCTTTGTGACTACAGACCACTTCCTGTGTGAGGACAGTTTTATGCTGAACCTGCAGTGTCCCCTCATCGCAGGTTTTACTGTACCGCAGATGCTGCCTTACTATGGTATCTCAAATGCTAGCTACATAATGTTTTTAAAAAGCTGGCATATGATTACATTCTACCTAGGGCATGTAAAGCGCTTGCAAAGTATGGCATGTCATCAGATGCTAGGTAGGACATGACAAATGTTACCATGTCATGTTTAGATGCTAGGTTTGACATGACAAATGTTATTATGTCATTAGATGTTAGGTATGACATGACAAATGGTACCATGTTCTCAGATGCTAGGGATGACATGGTGAATGTTACTATGTCATCAAATGCTAAGTATGACATGACAAATGTTACCATGTCATCCGATGCTAGGTATGACATGTCAAATGGTGGTATGTCATCAGATGCTAGGTATGACATGTCAAATACTAGCAAAGCATGGCATGTCCATTGTTGGCTACAGCATGACAGATGATAGCAAAGTATGACGTGTACGTGTCAAATGGTAGTGTCATTAGATGAGAAGTATGTCATGACATGCTAGCAAAGCATGGCATGTCAAAAGCTGACTATGGCATATCAAATGTCATCTATGGCACATCAAATGTTGGCTATGACACACTAAAAGTTGGCTACAACATTTCAAATGTTGGCTCACCGTTAGTTTCTAGAAGCTGCCCCTCAATTTTCAAATCAAATGTCTGAGTCAGAGCACAGAGCAGGTTGTAGGCAGCGGATCTTAAACTCGGATCTGAGCTGCCCAAGTTTAGGAGTGCCTGAAACAAACCATGTCAGTCTGTTTGTACCAGTTACCAGTTACTATCATTCTGCAGTCTCTCCCTTCCCTTGTTCCCCCCTAATGACAGGCTACTATCATTACAAACTCTGACAAAACATATATATATATAAGCAAATGTAAAAAATAATTCTCCTCCAATTACTTTGCTGCATGTTTAGTGAGTCTAGGACAAATTCTCAAGTTTAGATTCATTCTCATGTTTAGATCCTTTTCCTGAGATGGAAAGGGACATTACTCGATCTATAGGAAAATGATCCAGCTATTTGAAATATCTGATTACTTCCCATTTAAAAGAAAAACAAGTGACTGCCGCTTGGAGGATAAGCCCAAATTAAATGTAAAACAAGGGAACTCTACCAAGCTAGAAAGGGACAAAGACGAAGACAGTCTACATGTTTCGGGGCACTACCCCTTCCTCAGGACGACACAAAAACGACGAGAAAACGACGAGAAAACGAAAAGGAAAAAGACTTAGCTGCAGTAGATGTGGCGCGTTGGCTGGCTGCAAGGCAGGAGAATGACCCAGGGACAGTGAGTAAGAGGGGTTAAAGAGGGGCAGCCAATCGCAAGGTGGGTAGGAAAAGGGTAGAGAAGGGTGGGGGTGGAGAGTGGGCGGGGGAGAGAGAACGAGAAAGCAGCGTGGGTAAAGGGGCATCGGTGTACAAGAGAGAGAGAGAGAGAGAGAGAGTGGGAGGGATGTGAGAGAAAAAGTAAGAGAGAGACGGAGGGGTGAGGGGGTTAAGGGAAAAGGAAGGAGGGGGAGGGTCAGTGTTTTAGGTTGAGTCCAGTAGGTGCCATGGTACCAAAGTGGGTAATGAAGTAGGATTCCATATTCTTACAGTCAATGGAGTCGCCCTTCATTTTCCAGATACCACAGACCCTCATGTTGTCGGCTGTGTGTGGGGGTGTGCTGAAGTGACGTGAAGTGGTGTGTTTCTGCGGTGTTTAGTGTCGGCTAGATGTTCTGTGAAGTGCTTCAAGCAATTTATTCTGACCACTGCAGCTTCTGCGACTGCATTTAGTTTTGCCCAGGAGTCTGAGAAAACAAAACGGGAAAGACAAATGTGGGTTCCACAGTGCATTGCTCATCAAAACCAGTTGGGAGCATACGCGTGCGTGTCTTCTACAAGAATATCACCACACGACTCCACCGAAAGCAAACGCTTCTTGCGAATGTCGCACAACAGTTTCGTGACCCAGCCATCTCGCAATCGACGGGTAAACTTCCTGTACTAAATCTCTGTTTGAATAGTCAGGGGATGTGTTGTTGTATATGTTGGGATGGTGATGCAAGAGATCAATTAAGTGGAAAATCATTTCTTCTAACCCGATGACGATCAATCGAAGGCCTGACATGATCACAACCAGCACTAGACCACACTGCACTAAACAGAAGGATTTTTTCTGATTGGCTGACACTCTTGCAATATTTCAAGCCCCTGCTAGAAAATAGCGCGGCATGGTATCCCCGTAAAATGTTAAGAGGCCTCTTGCAACATTTTCTCTCAACATTGCAACGTCCATATATGGTAAATATTGCACGCTCATCGTTGAGAGCATTGCTAGTGAAAATAGCCCTTAAGGTGGAGATGACTATTACCCTGTCCCCACCCCCAATTCACCCCTCTGACCTCACTGAAGCCTGATGATCAACACCACAATCTTTAACAGTTGTCTTTGTGACCTAATTCCTCCCTGCCTAACTAAGCCTGCATCTAGCTGGCACCTGACACCTAGGTGATGGCTATACTCCAAATCCCAGCTGTGCCTAAGAGCTATCAGGTCCCAGCAACATCTCGTCTCACCCTAAAGCTACATGCATCACTGGGAATGCCTAACACCCAGGGCTAGGAGTGTGAACAGGGCCCCTGAAGCACCTAACTACTGCCCCCATCTGGCCTGGTGACTACATAACACAGTCAGGTGGTGGCTTGAACAAGGGGATGAACGACCTAACATAAGCAAGATGGCTATTGATGGGTCTCACCTAGAGTCTATGGGGTAAATTCTTTGACACACTAAACCCCAAAAAGTGACAATGTCACACATCACCACTTCCGCTCTAGATGTGACCTTCTCCAGTGAGTCTGGTCCATTGTTCTTCAATTTCTGGAAGTAGGGTCCTACCCCTGGCTACTTCAGTTTGGTGTTGTGGTCCACAAACTGTTTGCAGGATGCAGAAATGATAGGACACATGCAGTCAAAAAGTCCTCCATGCTGGCAACCACAGTGTTCTGCACAGTGCAATGCACAAACCCTTCCCTCTGCAAGATGATACTAGGTGTGGGTACTTTGTGTGGCATGCAGATGGGTATTTTTGTAAAACCTAGCATTTCTTCTTGCACAAAGTGCAAGATAACTCATTTTCAAATTCACGCTCAGATTGGTCTTCTGTAGTCTCATGTAGATCTAGAACACGCACTTTACGTTGTGCCACCATTTTCCCATTTGGTTGCATTTGGTGTTGCTACCTGCATTTCAGCCTACAAACCCAAAGACTGAAATGCATTGTATCCTGCACTCTTCACTGATATGACAACGCACAGCTCTAAGTGCACAGATTGCACTGAACACTACCACACATTAGACAGACAGCTTGGCGACACAATTCTAGATAGCACAAAGGATAAATCTTTCCCATACTATGTGAAAGATTCTGAATACCAATTTTATAAAAGCAGAATCTGAGCAAATTACTGAAATAATAATGCGGAATTGCATACTGGACCATAAAAATGTTGAATTTATTCCACTGAATGCGGAAGGTAAATGTCTATGTAAGCCACAAACTTAACAGGGCTGGCTTGCATGAGAGTTCATAATAAGCCTTTTGTTTGTAAATCCTGTGAACAGTTGCCTGTTATGCTCCAATGTCTGCAAGTAACACTAAAGCTACAGCACGTGGCATGTTAACTCACCACATTCAGCAAAGTTCCTGGTACGTCTTTGGGTCTGATCTTGGTGTGCACCGTCACTGTGTCCTGTATGGCAAGGAAGAAAATAACAGCGATCAATATTAACAAGACCCTTTACAGTATCAGAAGACTTTTGTATGACCATTGTAGAACACAGGAAAATCTGCCCTGCTCAGACCCTTTGACAGATGGACCCCTCCTGTCTTGAGACAGGGTTAGGGTAACCCTGACAGATGGACCCCTCCTGTCTTGAGACACTTAGGGTTAGGGTTAGGGTAATCCAGACAGATGGACCCCCTCCTGTCTTGAGACACTTAGGGTTAGGGTAACCCCGACAGATGGACCCCTCCTGTCTTGAGACACTTAGGGTTAGGGTTAGGGTAATCCAGACAGATGGACCCCCTCCTGTCTTGAGACAGGGTTAGGGTAACCCTGACAGATGGACCCCTCCTGTCTTGAGACACTTAGGGTTAGGGTTAGGGTAACCCTGACAGATGGACCCCTCCTGTCTTGAGACACTTAGGTTTAGGGTAACCCTGACAGATGGACCCCTCCTGTCTTGAGACACTTAGGGTTAGGTTTAGGGTAACCCTGACAGATGGACCCCTCCTGTCTTGAGACACTTATGAATGGCATGGATTAGTTTCCAACCCAAGTGACATCTGACCAACAGACACCTGCCAAAGGTGGAAAGGACAGTGACTTTCGGAATATAACTTGAACTTTACCGGTCATGAGAGGGCAGCTTTACATGCTTTTCTGGTCTATACAACCTCCCACATTTTTTAAATTCTCACACACGGGTGACTTGAGGAATTCCATAAATATCAACTAGGCAGTGTCACATGGCAACAGTGTGATCTGTTGACATTTTATTTCCGAGGGAAAGAAAATATTACAGCGATCAACAATGTGTGGATAGAACTTGAGGAGTTATTGACAACTGCAAAGATCAAGTAGCCACCTATCATTGGAATTGGTTATTAAACAATCAGGCTGTCCATGAGCACAATCCTGACATCAAACAATGTGACAAATTCTTACAAGCCACACAAGTGTTGCGTCCGGTCCTTTCAGAGTCTTTTCTATTACATCTCTTGGTCCAGCTCTTCATTTCCAAGTATCTTCTATTCCCACCCACCAGTTGTTATTTGATTTGCTATTAGTCATTATTGTTGTAAGCGTGCCAGTAAACATATATGCAACTCGCTGTGGGGAACAAAATTCTAATGCACAATCAGCACGTAAATGTTTCTAAAGAGTTAGAAAGTGAGAAGTCCAAGTGATACAGGAAGAAACAGATATCTCACATCAAATCTGAAAGCCAAAATATGCTTAAAGAATGGAAGAACAGTTGCCACTTCGATCTGAAATATGTCAAGAAGAAAAAGATGATCTATGAAAATATACATGTAAGTGGCAGGGGGGGGGGCATTGCAAATAAATTTACTGTTTAAATGCATTTTAAATCTGGATTTTACATCGACTTTTCCTTGCAAGCATATTTAGGTTTTACATCTGTGATCTTAACTCTTTGACCCCGTAGGGACCCCGCAGGCAAAGATACCCCAGAGGCCGCATAGAGGCTGGACAGATTTACACGTTTTAAAAAAGATACCGCTTAAAAATTACCACACTCACAGTAATATATTTTACATATTTAGACAGATCTATTCTTCACCATCACAATGGAAACAATACTTTTAGTTAAAAATATTAAATACTACTTACTATTTGGTGCCAAATGTAGTCACTTTTTGCACACACAACAAACTTAACACGTGTAGCCATTGTCAACGACGGAAGTAGACCTGGCCAGCCACTACACTAAACCTCGTTTGGCAAGCCGAAACTGTTTCCGAAACTCATTTAGACAGTGCAGGGGAAACAACCGATGATAGAGCTTTACAATGATACAAAGTTTTTACTTCCCTTATACCGTTAAATGCGTCGCGCAGATTTTTAAGTAGCCGCAATTTTGCTAGCTGCGCTGACGCAAGGGTCGGCAGGCTCGTCGCAATTTAGCCGAACCCAATGCGGTCAAAGAGTTAAAAGTAAACAATCACTGAAAATTCTGAACTTGAAAATGTGTAGTTTATTCAAATCTGCTGAATTTGTTTCCTGAAAGTACATTTCTATTTTCTCCCACACATGGTCATATTGATAACTCCAACATAGGTACTGGCAGCGCTCAAACAGGCAGCGCTAATATGGATTCTCTGTATGCACACGTTGTGCACCGAGGGTTAGCTGTGTGAAGACTAGCGCCGTTATAAAGAAAGGGATGGCAGATCTTTTTGAGGATCTGCCAAGTTCCTTTCTTTCGGCCCTCTCTTTGCTATGTGTTTGGGTAAGCCAGGCTCCCTTGCGTCTGCATACGGTTATGTTTGACCGCTGCCAGTACCATTGTTGGAGTTATCTTTCGATAATTTAAGCGCTCGGTCGTCACTTGTTCTTTACTAATGGGTCATATTGATGTTGCCATTCCCATAGTACTGCAGGCAAATCTTGCACTTATCAACATGTCACACGGAGACTGTCATCTACAGCCACACAGATGGAGTCTCAGCTGGAAGACATTAAAACAAAGCAGGCTTCCACTTACCCGCAAATTTCTATCAAAGACTTTTTAAGCCTGGAAAAACTGCCCCTACTGATTTCTAAACAACATTTCTCACTGTTTCCTGACATGCTCGTGTTTACATATCCCTCTCCACCCCTTTTTTTGGAAGGCAGAAAATAAAGTGTGCTATGTAAAGAGTGGATATCAATGTTGTAAATATAATAAATGTGTGCACAAATCTTATAGCTTTGGACTCATTTACCTCAAGCTGCAGTCACCTGTTTCTTTTCTCCTTTTGGATTTTTTTATCTCCCCATGATCAGTCTTTATACTGTGTATAAGTACAGGTGCCCCTGGGTCGCAAATTCAGGGACAATCTGATGAAGGGACACCTGTCATGTAAGGACACAAATGGTGTCCCCACAAGACAGGTTTTCCTGTAGATATATATATATATCCTTTTGGGTGAAACAAAGGGTGTCCCCACAAGACAGGTTTTCCTGTATATATAAAACCTTTTGGGTGAACAAAGAGTGTCCCCACAAGACAGGTTTTCCTGTATTTAAGGTTTTTATGTAAAGCACATATCTGCATGAGTGTGCAAGCATGCATGCAAGAGAGTGGTTGTTTATTGCTTAGGACAGGCTGACATTTCACGATGGGGGAAGGAGGCAAGAGGATGGCCAGGTGGGTTGGGTGAAGGGGAAGTGGGATGAAACCAGAGCTCCTGGAGAAAACCCCCCAAAAGCCAGCCCCATAAGCAACTGCCACATGCAGAGAAGGCATGTGTGCTGGACACCAGATCTGAACCAGTGACTGTCCTTGTTGGGACCAAGTGCACGTTACCTCTATGCTATGGGCTGACCTGACAGACAGGGCGAGATTCCTATCTTATTTATATGCTGTTTGTTTTGGTTTGTGAGCAAAGCATCTTGAATCTTACATTTCATTCCTCAAATAATCAGGATGTAGTATCTTGTATACATACAAAACTAATGAATAGCTAGCACCGTTAATGCAAACCTAACCCTAACCCTGTCTGTAGTAGCACAGATTAGAAGTAAACACTACAAAGATCTCTTAAAGTCAACCCCTGCTAATAACATGCCTCCTCTGCCTGCACGGATCACTTTGGAATTAATTTTAATTACATGACAACCACTAACAATGAAGAAAAGAGAAAGAAAAAAATACACTACGCATACGGGCTGCGACAGCTCCCAGCGCGTACGAATATGGATGATGGCTTGCACGATGTTGTCGCAGTCATTGTGGATGAAAGACAACGGCCCTGTCTCATTGGCAATGGTCAAAGTAAACTGGTTGTCGTCCACCAGACATACCTGCACATAATTTCAATTTGAAACAGCATTTAGTTTCAAACAGCATTTACAGTGTGACGTACAGCTGGACTCTGCCTCAATCAGCAGTCCATTCTTCGCAGCTATTTCCAAGCCACTTCTCAAAAAGCTGAAGTCAATACACTGACAGGTGGAAGTCATAAACTGCACCTTGCAGTGACGCTTCTCTGCAAGATCTTTCACAGTTTAATAGGCAGCTCCAAAAAATGTGTCTGGCATTCTGATGGTGCAGTATGCAAAATGCCCCGATCAGTCCCTCTTCACCAGAGCTCCTGATAATGCACAGGTTGGCATCCCTGATGCTTTAAACTGGAAAAAGAGGTCCTTGGTCTTACTGATGGTCCCAAAGGATGCACTAAAACTCTGTCATGACGTTCTTGGCTACAGATACACTATTACACCAAATGCAGGGTCACCTGCATGTTTGTCCTCCCATGTGGTCCAGAACATTTTCTGTAGCTGAACCCATGAAGTCTGAATGCAACTGTCTGCTATGAATACCACTCACTGATCAAGTGGCACTTGCTTGATCCAAAGATGTGGCTACAAGCACAGGTTTCAGCTAACAAAGAGGGGAGGAGATGATTAAAATGGTGGTCATTGCTCTAAATCACACAAAAACTTCTCCATCTTGCTCTAGGTGCTGCAGAAATGAAAAAGCTTGTGTACAGTTTGTACATAGTGTGCAATGTGCACTCTGTGTAAATTGTTAATACAGTGCATATAGTGTACAATGTCTACAATGTAATATAGCATGCACATCATGTGTACATTATATATGCAATGGGCACACTGTGTACAATATGTAGATTGTGTGGCACAGAGCTGCCAACCTTCAAACTTAAGATCAGTAACAAAAAACAGAATTTCAGTAATTTGGAACAGAACTTCAGTAACAACCATGGTCGGCGGTGGCAGCCGGAATATTGCGTTCAACCAAGGAGGCTGTGAACAAAGCTTCCGCTCTGATTACACTGATGTCATTGTCAGCGCAGAAAAAGGTTGAGATTTTGGGAACCACAACCACTTCTCCTCTACTTTTGTGGCGGCTGCCCTCACAGTGGCACTCAACATCGTTCATGCCTCCACGACGAATACTAAACTCAGACAAGCACAGCTCGCAACGCCGAATCCCGCTTTAGAAGACGGCTTGATACACGGATACCACTTCGTGTAATCTTCTCTATAAAGCTGACAACCTACACGCAATTTTTCGTTAACATCAGCCAGCCTCTTCGCCATTTTAAGAGTTTTCAAAACGAGTTCAACACACTGCTACATGCTGAAAGGCGATCGGCTTACCAAAACGGATACCCGATTGGGTGTTGACATGTGTAACTGGAGGGCTGGCTGGTCAAGAGGAACACTGCCTACACCAGCTTCCGGCATGACTTAATTCCGTGATCAATTTGTCTCGAAACTGACTGAAATATATAGGCGCCGGAAAAAAAGGATGCTCTCTTGTTCTTTTAAAGTCAGAATCAGATTTTGCGTAACAAAATCAGGCATTTCAGTAGGTCCATAACAAGAGATTGATTTCCGTAGCAGATTAGGGAAATTCCGTAGTAGTTTGCAGCTCTGGTGGCATATACATGTACATTGTGTGTAAACTGCATGCAGTGTGCACATTATGGGTACAATGTGTAGATTGTGTGTACATTGTGTGCATATGTTGCAGTGTTTATGTCTACAATGTGCACATTATGTGTGCACCATGTACATGTACAATGTGTAGATTATGCATAGTGCATATAGTGTGTACATCATTGTGTGCAGTGTGCCCATTGTGGGCACTGTGTACATTTGGTGAATCGAAACTAAGCTTTAGAAACTTATTCAAAGAGTGCATGGGGAAACAACCAATGATAGAGCTTTATAATGGTACAAAGGTTACTTCCCTTATAGCGTTAAGTGTATCTCTGCAATTTTTTATATCTGCTGTGTTATAGTACATGGAACAGCCTCAGGCCATGTCGACCGAAGCTGCATATGGCAGCCGCCCCAGAGAGTCAAACTGCTGTAATAAAAACCATAAATACAAAGCGCCATTCACCTAAACCTGCATTACATATGAAACTAGTTAACAGGACTCCATTCTGAGATAAAACCTAGAATGCTTTTGTCTGTTAAATATTTAAGGTTAACACCAGATTTGTCATGGCAGGTTTCACCCAAGACAAGTCTTACTCCACACCCCTAACTACTTTAATCATGTGGTTAAACGCAAGCCATGCCCTGTAACTCTCTCAGATCATGCGTAGTTGGGAAGCCAAGTCCGAGAAATGTCAAATCAGGCAATGGTGGCTGATGTAGAATTACAGCGTTTTCCCCTCCAAGCATCCAACTCACCAAGAACTGTTTATAATCATGCATAGGCTCCATGGTGACAGATCAGAATCAAGAAGGTTAATACAACTCATCATCACCCTGTGTCCCACTGCCTTGGAGACCGTTGGCTCACCACCAACGACTTAGCAACCAGCTTCCTCCATTTCCCTCTATCCTCAGTCAGTCTCTGGGTTTTTGTGGACGTTAGATCAGTCCACTTTTGGATGTTGTTTTCACATCGCTTCTTCCATCTGCCTCTTCTTCTTTCCTGTACTGTACCTTACAGGATTGCTTTTGCAAGTCACGATGATCTCCAGATGTGCGCCCAAACCATTTCAGTTCACGCTTTTTCACGGTGGTCGTCTGGTCTTCATGTGGTTCAGTGATTTGCTGTATCCTCTTTCATATTGCCTTAATGGAGATGTGGTCTTTGTACGAGATATGAAGGACCTTTCTGAAATATCTCCATGGCTTGAATCCGCTACAGGCTCCACGGGTCACAAGCATAGGGAAAGACAGAGATGACTAGGGCACACATCGGTCTGATTTTGGAACCAAGGGTGATGAAACCATTCCAGGAGCCCACAAAGACAATGTATCTGCCCACACACTCCTGTGAACAGCTCACCATCACGACAATATCTGCCCACACATTCCTGTGAACAGCTCACCATCATGACAATATCTGCCCACACATTCCTGTGAACAGCTCACCATCACGACAATATCTGCCCACACATTCCTGTGAACAGCTCACCATCACGACGATATCTGCCAACACACTCATGTGAACAGCTCACCATCGTGACAATATCTACCCACACATTCCTGTGAACAGCTCACCATCACGACGATATCTGCCAACACACTCATGTGAACAGCTCACCATCGTGACAATATCTACCCACACATTCCTGTGAACAGCTCACCATCATGATGATATCTGCCAACACACTCCTGTGAACAGCCCACCATGATGACACCTGCCCACACACTCCTGGGAACAGCTCACCAAGATGGCATTATCTGCCCACACACTTCTGTGAACAGTTCACCAATATGACACCTGCCCACACACTCCTGGGAACAGCTCACCATGACATTATCTGCCCACACTCCTGTCAAAAACTCACCAAGATGACATTATCTGCCACATACTCCTGTCAACAGACACCACAATGAAATGGATCTACCCACATACTTCTGTGAACAGCTCACCGAAAGAACATTATCTACCAACACCCTCCTGTAAACACAGCCAAAATGACCCTGTGACACTATACTCACACTTACCTCCTCAATCTCCGCAGCATAATAAACATCATTTAGAAACACCTGGTGACCCAGGACTTTGCTCCGCTCAGATGATGTCACCTGAATAGCATTTGGTCCAACCTGTTAGTTTAAAAGAATCAATGCTCAGAAATTGTTTTAGAATAACAAGGCAAGGGCATCCAGATAAATGTTCAATGCATAGGTAGGAACAATCACTCTAGAACAAAGAGGGCTGAAACTTTCTTCCTGACACTTACAGACACACTGGGACTTGATCACTGGATCTTTCACACCAGTCTAGCAGCGTGAAGATGTGACACTTCTGTCAAATTTACAGCTGTTGAAATGGGCCACACCCATGACATATAGCTAAGACTAAGCATAAAAGACTACATTCATGCACAAATATATTAGACACAGTTACAAAATGTGTACACACGCACTTTGTGCAACCTTTCGTCAGTGTTTACAGAATGAACGAACGAATAAATAAAATACTGCGAGCACTTGATACCATTTCCAACTGACCACACCATGGATTCTAACCTTGATGGCCACCTTTGTATCCTTGTGAGAGAGCTTGAGTGCATTGTTAAAGACCCTGAGATCTTCTTCAAGTGACACAGTTGTCCCTGGCAATTTCTGCTGGTCAGGGTCAATAAAGTCGCAAAGCTTGGCTGGTAGATCAATGAAAATCAACTTTCTGTTGTTCTGAACAAATCAAACACATCCATTGACAACTGTTAACTACCATGTTTGTGCAAATATAGACATTCAAAGACTTGGCTACGGCAATGGCTCAGAATCATGTAGAATGGTAACCAAACATTCTCCAGAACACTTCAAGCTGAAGTTTTTCTTTCCCCCATAAGAATGACAGACTAATTTTGTTGTTAGACCATATCACCTTCACTGCACATTCTGCAGAGACTTAGACCAGAAACACAGCAAACTTACACCACCTTTCTAGAACTGTTCCTAGCAAGTGCTCCGTTACCTAATTGGACCAATCTAAAGCTGCTCTGAACGAGTCCTTGACGCCTAATGTAATCTCTCTAGAGCTGTTCTGAGCGAGTTCTTGATGCATAATGTAATCTCTCTAGAACTGTTCTGAACGAGTCCTTGACACCTAATGTAATCTCTCTAGAACTGCTCTGGACGAGTCCTTGACGCCTAATGTAATCTCTCTAGAACTGTTCTGAACGAGTTCTTGATGCATAATGTAATCTCTCTAGAACTGCTCTGAACGAGTCCTTGACACCTAATGTAATATCTCTAGAACTGCTCTGAACGAGTCCTTGACACCTAATGTAATCTTTCTAGAACTGCTCTGAACGAGTCCTTGACACCTAATGTAATATCTCTAGAACTGTTCTGAACGAGTTCTTGACGCCTAATGTAATATCTCTAGAACTGCTCTGAACGAGTCCTTGACACCTAATGTAATCTTTCTAGAACTGCTCTGAACGAGTCCTTGACACCTAATGTAATATCTCTAGAACTGTTCTGAACGAGTTCTTGACGCCTAATGTAATCTCTCTAGAACTGTTCTGAACGAGTTCTTGACGCCTAATGTAATATCTCTAGAACTGTTCTGAACGAGTCCTTGACACCTAATGTAATCTCTCTAGAACTGTTCTGAACGAGTCCTTGACACCTAATGTAATCTCTCTAGAACTGTTCTGAACGAGTCCTTGACACCTAATGTAATCTCTCTAGAACTGTTCTGAACAAGTCCTTGATGCCTAATGTTATCTCTCTAGAACTGCTCTGAACGAGTCCTTGACACCTAATGTAATATCTCTAGAACTGTTCTGAACGAGTTCTTGACGCCTAATGTAATCTCTCTAGAACTGTTCTGAACGAGTTCTTGACGCCTAATGTAATATCTCTAGAGCTGTTATGAACGAGTTCTTGACACCTAATGTAATATCTCTACAGCTGCTCTGAACGAGTTATTTACACCTCATGTAATCTCTCTAGAACTGTTCTGAACGAGTCCTTGACGCCTAATGTAATCTCTCTAGAACTGCTCTGAACGAGTTCTTGACGCCTAATGTAATCTCTCTAGAGCTGTTCTGAACGAGTTATTTACACCTCATGTAATCTCTCTACAGCTGGTCTGAATGAGTTCTTGATACCTAATGTAATCTCTCTCAACTCTGAACGAGTCCTTGATGCCTGACATAATATCTCTAGAACTGCTCTGAACCAGTCTTTGATACCTAATGTAATCTCTAGAACTGCTCTGAACTAGTCTTTTACACCTATATGATCTCTTTAGAACTGCTCTGAACCAGTCTTTGTGAGGTCTACAGTCCCCAAAACAAGCCCTTCGACACCATACCTGTGATTTCTGGGTCTCAGAGGTAGTATTAGATATACAAAGACCTTAGCACAGCAGCAGAACCTGAATGGTAATTATACAAACAGGTTTGACACCACAACTTTACTTTCTGCTCCCCCGTACCCATTTTTTCCAAAGCTGTTTTCCAACTGATTTACAAAGATGGCAAAGTTTCCTCACCTTCAATGGTGTCAAGATGCGGTCATGGTACTTGGTGTACTCTCGCACCCAGGAGTTGCAGTTATAGATGTAGGCAGCAGTTATGTTTTGATACACGATCTCTGGCATGACCACAAACCACTTGGACAAAAAGTCCGTCTGAAATGGCGCAAGCTTAGTCTTAATGGCCAACAGACTGCTTCTCTTGTATGTTCTCTTTACGTTCACCAACACCTCCACATTAATTTACACATTACAGTCCAGTAAGAATTTCTGCACAGTTAAATTGTAATTTGACATGAGCTGATATTTTTGCTGTCCCACAAGGTCTAATGAAGAACACCCTGCCACATAGTCCTGGCAACAAGCCTCTAAAGGAGGCAGTGGGTAGGAGGTGGTTGGTTGGTAGTTTGGTTGCATAGTTGCTTAACTAATGTCATGTCAGCAAACACGATGTTTACCTTTGTGGCAGGAAGTTGGAACCTGGGGGTTGGGGGGGGGGAGCGCTAAAGCTCAGGGTGGTAAACAGGAATCATGTCAACAGCACGTATATATCAGACAAGCTAACCATGACTGGCAACATGTCCCCATTATCACCACGATGTGCATTGCCAGAGAGCAGGAGATGGACCAATTTTCTGTCTCTAGTAATTCCACCAACAGCATGATTTCATACTCCATCCTTCTCTCCTCCTTCTCAGTCAGCATGCAAAGACGTGTGTATCACGATTACATGCACTTCGATGGCTTAACATGATTCCTGCATTTTGTTTACTATATCTTACTGTCAATTGGTGTACAGTGCCTTCAGCACTTTGGGGAAACCACACTGCATATGAATGCTTCGTTACTGATGTGTTTGCCACCAAACCTGTCAGTGAATGTGTGTAGGTATGTACATGTGCATACTGTTTACAGGGATTGCAATAGGTTTTCAGGAATTGCATTCACTGAGCCTGAAAAAAAATGCATGACAACCAGATTTTTTGTGTGTTCATTTTTGACAGTCTGCACCAGCACTAAAGATTCCAATGACATTATTGCATTCTGAAATGGTCAGACACTCTATTGCTATTCTCATTATGTTAACTGCCAAATCCGTCAGCCTTGCTTTCCAGGAGTTTTTATAGAGTTCTGAACATTAAATCAGCGTTTGCAAGCAACAGATCTAACAGAGATAAGGGCAATATTAGCCAGTGTCACAAAATCTGGATACTCTATAAAGACCAGAATAATAAGCTTACAAACTATCACGAAAACACCTCTTCACCTGACAAGATTAGCAACATTTCGCAAGAACGACATTCTTGCAGGATCTGGATTCATTGCTGCATCACACTGTACTGTGAACTACAGCAACCTGAGATTAAAACCTATACTTCTTGCAAAGTTTAATGACATTCTTTCACATGCACCCAATCAATTTTAATTATCTTGTGAATATTCTTCTCTTTTCAAATTATATAGAGGAGCTTTACAAAAGTGGGATTCTGTTTTCACTTGAGTGGGAAAGTGAATGTGAAGAGTGTCCGCAAGACAAACGAAACGAGACTCCATGTAGAGGTTTATCAGCTGGGACAGAGAGTGTTCTTTCTATTGCAGTGGGAAGGTCTCTGGTGAACCTTTTAACAGTGTCCCATCCTTCTTACAAACTACTTTGTCAATGTGTCTGGGTTTGCCGCTTGTGAATGACCTTTGAGCTCTTGCTGTATCAGTTTTGCTCTGCATGTGTGTGTGTGCAGGTATGTGAGTGTGATGTTCTACTAAAAACCCCTCTCTCAGTGTGTGTGTGTGTG
>SMGT01010100.1:26408-66346 GCA_004794575.1 Lanistes nyassanus
GTGTGTGTGTGTGTGCAGGTATGTGAGTGTGATGTTCTACTAAAAACCCTTCTCTCAGTGTGTGTGTGTGCAGGTACGTGCATAGATACATGCATAAGTACATGGGAAATGCTTGATTCTGCCTGATGTTTCACCCAATTCAGAACGAATCTATATCAACACTTACCCTGAACCTGTTTTCTGAGCAGGTGTGAGTGAAGTCGATGACTAGCTCAAAAGGCTTGTGATAAAAGGGTTTCAGAGTGAGCAGCACATGGTAGATGAGTAAGTCCCCATTGATTTCTCCAACCCTAGAATTACAGTAAACAGAGGCATCAGGGTTAGAATTAGAGTTAACACACCCTAGAATTACAGTAAATACAAACATCAAGGTCAAAGTTAGGGTTAACCCACCCTAGAATTACAGCAAACAGAGGCATCTGTGTTAGGGTTAGAATGACAGCAAACAGAAGCATCGGCTCAACAAAGGACAGGGTTCATCCACCCCAGAATTATAGAAAAAAAGAGGCATTGGCCACCAGACATTCCTGTCACAAAAAGATTTTAAGACAAACGCACTTTGCAGAAAACAGAGGTCAAAGTGAACAGATCTCTATTCTAACCAGAATACAGAGGTTAAAGTGAACAGATCTGTCATGATCCACGTGACAAGTGGAGATGAATTTTGATAAGATCGGTCTCCCATACTACTCAATGTGCAGACTGCACAGTGTGGGAGGGGTGAGCTCGCTCATGCATTAGGAAATTGGGAGAGAAGTTCAGGAAAATAGTTTGGTTGTGAACTCAGAACTGAAGAGAAAAGACGTGAGGATCTGAATGATGTGGGGGAACGTGGTGTGTTAAATTATTGAGAAAAATCCTGATATGTGCACTATAGAAACTTCTGCTAATTTGTATATTATTTTTATTATGATGTGATTCCACACATAAAAACGTCATGATAGTATTGTAAGGGAATTTCGCTTGATAATGTGGCTAATTATTTGAATTTACCTATTCTTTAGGGAGAAGTGATTGTATAGCGAACTCAATCGTTAAGGGGGTAATTGATTGGGTGGCGCCAGGTTTGTCAAATTAAAAACCATAACTGGAAAGCTAGGTACTAAGTAAAGAAAACTTAGGAGTTCCAGGTAGGGGTAAGGAGACCCCTGTAGAGCGACAGGACTCCTCCGCCCCAGAACCGACACCTGTAGATTAGAGCCTGGAAAGTGGAAAGCAGACTAGCAGAGGCGCGAGCAAGAGGCGACCTCATGGTAAGGCCAGCGGGAGCATGGAGTGCACCCGAGTTTAAAGGTGAAACAAGTCCGACTGTGTCGCACGTGGGCGTGACAAGGGCAGTGGGACAGCTGTGTTGTGGTCCCGCTTTATTTTCAAAGTTAAAGCAGAGTGAGACATACTGCCTATATTCTTAAACATTAGAGCAAGCCAGGTAGGCGAGAAATTTGTGTATTTCGTGGGGGACAAATGTGCATGTCGAGTATATGTCATGGAGACGATATATTGAGAAGAGAGACTTGACCGATTCGAACTTGTATAACTGTTACATTGGAACTGGTAGTTTTGAGGACTTTGTGTATTTTGTGGATACCACGGTGCATGTGGAGTGTAGGTCACCGAGACGCCACATCAACAGAGAGAACTGTTTCGAGCTTGTAAAACTTTGTGCCATCAGAACTGGTAGTTTCTGGGAACTGTGTATTTTGTGGAGACGATGGTATATGTCAAGTGTACGTCACAGAGACGCAACGTCAAGAAGAGAAAGTTGATTATTCAGTCTTGTATTATTTGGAACGTCAGAATTTTAACTTGTGATCTTGGGCGCGTGGCCCTTGAGAAGTGGACTTGAAAAGGAAACTTATAGTTAGATAAACATTAAGGACTTTGTTTAGTGCAGTGGAGCACAGTTGGACAAAATTGTGATTTGTGATGGAAAATTTATTTTGGTTGTTGTTGTTGTTGCTGCTGCTGGTGTTTTCGAAATATGTGCTTAAATTAGAACAAAATTCGCGGAAACCCACTGCCGCACCTTGATGGTACACAGAGAGGAAAAGCTGGTGTTAACTGCCAGTACATCAAAATGAACATTTAGCATCTGAACTAAAGTACAAATCTTTGGCAGCATTGTTGAGGGTTTTTGTGATCCGTCATTTGCCTAGTTACGTGATCGGTGTATTTTCACTGTTCTGCTGGTGTGAATACCAGGACGGGAATGTTGTAGTAGTAGTGGAGAGCAGGGAGAATGAGTGTTCGACGTTTGAGTTTTGAATTGAAGTAGGAGTCTGAATTTTCTGATTGTTCTTGAGGTAGCTGTGTGAAACCATGAAGATTTATTGTGAACTACTTTAAGAGTGAATTTTTCTGGTTGTTTGATCTTGAGGTGAAACAGTAAAGGTACTAAGTTACATCCAGTGCCCATAAGTGATAACAAATAGTGGTGGGTCCTATTTATGTTACACATTGTTGAGTTTTGTCTGAGTGAGTGGGTACGGTTAGCTCCCTTGGGCACACACGTCTGCATACGGCTATGTTTGAGCGCTGCCAGTACCTTTCTTGGAGTTATCTTTCGATAATTTAAGCGCTCGGTTCTCATTTGTTCTTTATTAATGTATTGTTTTAAAAATTATGATATACAGGGTGAAATCCATCCAGTGTGAACTCTGTGTAAAAAGCTGTGTTGACAAAGATATCCAAGTAGATGCAGCAAAATGATGGCCATGATTGTCTCACTAACTACTAAACATCACGTGGTTTCGAAAGCAAAGTTAGGAAGAAGTCTATTGTGTGGCCTAAGAGAAGGAACTGTGTAGAAAAATGATTCTACTATTGGAAAACACCAGTGACCTCCCTTGTTGGCAAACCACTTTATTTCTTTTTTTTACAAATTTTTTTTGGTCATTTGAGATACTCTCCAATGCACTGGCAACTGCAGAAAATTTCTACTGGAGTATAGATCTCTACAATGCTGGGAATGAGTTAATACCAAGGCTTGTTTTAACACCAAGGCCTGTGCTAATACCAAGCCATTAGCAGAGCTAAGTCAAAGACCGAAGCTGACATCAGAGCACACAATCAAGAACATAAATAGGTTTTAAGGATCTTGTGCATGGTTTTGAAGATGCTGTTCAAGGAACCACTTCACAGGTGTCAGCTTTATAAACACATTTCTTCACCAACATAGATTTCATCTCAAAATACAAAGTTATTACCTATTATTTACTGACTGTCAAACTAAAACAGCAAATATAAATTATAAATGTTTCTCAGTTTTATAAGGCTCAGTACAAGAAAGTACAGGAAACTCAGATTTTCTACAATGGGAATTTGCCAGGCAAACTGAAAAAGGTCAATGTGTGCATTACCAGCCACACAACGCTTACTTGTATCTGCGAGCAATGTAGTAAAAAACTGGGTTGCCCGCTTTAGAGGTACCAGCTTGGTAGAAGATGTGCAGATTCTTGAGTGACTTGAACTCATCCTTCTCATGCATGTTGTGTTTGGACATAATCTCCTCAAACTTTGTGCTGGTCATATCCATGCTGCTCCACCTGACCCAAGACACTTTCAGCAGTTTAATGTTTGTAAACACAGTCTGCAGACAGTTTGATGTTTGTAAACACAGTCTGCAGACAGTTAGTTTGATGTTTGTAAACACAGTCTGCAGACAGTTAGTTGATGTTTGTAAACACAGTCTGCAGACAATTAGTTTGATGTTTGTAAACACAGTCTGCAGACAGTTTGATGTTTGTAAACACAGTCTGCAGACAGTTTGATGTTTGTAAACACAGCCTTCAGACAGTTATTTTGATGTTTGTAAACACAGTCTGCAGGCAGTTAGTTTGATGTTTGTAAACACAGCCTGCAGAAAATTAGTTTGATGTTTGTAAACACACCCTGCAGATTTTAGCTTTGTTTGCAATAAATGCATAGGTATTCAATTAACAACACATGTATTTCATGAAAGACTAGCTTTGTTCACAATAAACACATACATGTTGAAAGAAAGACTTTTTTCACAATAAACATATATACTCAACAAAAGAAATGCTGTACCCATGCATAAACATTTTACTTTGTTAATCCTCTTTGGAACTGTGTCAAAAGCTAAATTACTCTTATTTAGTTATTTAAAATGGTGTAAAAAAAAGCTGTCTTAGTTAAAATGAATGGTAAGAAAGTAGTGTACATCTGAATGAGTGCTAAATGCACGTGATCCCCCATGTTTATGTTCAAGGTCAACATGACCTGACTTACTGTGAGTCAAGAGGCCGATGTTCTGGAGGTCCTAGGTACGCCAGGAGGGTGGCCATTTTGTCAAAAGGACGCCGCCCCACAGCCTTGTGATCTCTGACAACCAGTCAACAGGCATGGATCAAGATGTGTCCAGCATAAAAAGCTTTATAACAAATGTTTTTTTAAAGTCAAAAAAGCAGCATTATTATCATTCCTCTGACATTACAGGGTTAGCAAACTTTAATTTTTTGACCTGATAAGAATCCAGAGCACGGCTGAAATGTGGTACCCATCACCTCCCAAGGGCTAACCTATGACAAACTGAACAGTGAACTGCGTCTATAAAAACTGTTTACTGCTGCAGTGGCTGGCAGTCTTTCTACTCATATAATCCTATGGCTACTTAAGAAGTTCTGTGTAGCCAATACATGTAGTCAACAGCCTGTCACTAACTACGTGATTTCTGTAGCCTGCTCAGAGAGCCGCATTTGCCCTGCCTGCTTTACATTCAGCTACATACAGCAAGCAGAAGAAATGTATTTTTCAGACACAATGCAGTGACCATGGGTGGCAGCCATATTTATGCAGAAATAGATGTGAAGTCAGTAGTGTCTTTAGATTGCAAGTAATGCAAAACAGTTTGGAAGGGAACTTTGTGTGAAAGCATAAATAAAAATATTTGTTAGGAGGAGTGAAATTCTCAAGATACAGAAGAAAATTATGTAACCAGTGTCATAAAAAGATTTCTGATTAGACTAGAGGCGAAAAGATGAACACCGTTATTGTGGGGACAGGCAGTGTGTGTGGATGCTCACTGATCCGCATGTGTGCAAGCATGTCTACATACTGGCCATTGATTTTGTCTGCAATTCTCCATGTCCGTCTGCATCTATGTCTATATCTCTCTGTGCATCTGTGTCTGTATCTCTCTCTGCACCTCTCTGTCTGCATTTCTCTGTGTCTCTGCATCTTTCTGCTGGTCTTCGCCTCTTTGCACCTGTCTAGATTTCTGTCTGCATCTCTATCTTTATCTCTGAGTGAGTGCATCTCTCTGTCTTCATCTAGGTGAGTCTGTCTTCATCTCTCTGAGTGTCTTCGTCTCTCCATGTCTGTCTGCATATCTCCATGTCTCTCTGCCTCTCTCTGTTTGCATCTCTATGTGTTGGCGTCCCTCCATGTTGGCCAACATCTCTTTGTGTCTGCATGCATATACATCTATATGCATGTGCATCCGAGTCATTATATGTGTCTGTGATTGTGTGGCTTTAAGAGTGTGTGTGGTCTGTGTCTGTATGAAGCTATAAGATTGCGTGGTACCTCTGTGTCTCTATGTATGGCTATACAAGACTGTGTGGTGTCTCTGGATGTGGCTATAAGTGCATGTGTGTGGTGCCTGTGTCCACCTCTGTGTGTGGCAGTGTTGCTTTTGTGTATGGCCATGTGTAGGTGGTGCCTCTGTGTGTGGTTATAATTGCATGTGTGTGGGGCCTCTGTGGCTATGTGTGTGTGTGGTGCCTCTGCGTGTGGATGTGTTTGTGGTGCCTGTGTATGGCTATAAGTGTATGTGTGTGATGCCTGTGGCTATAAGAGTATGTGTGGTGCCTCTGTGTGGCCATAAGAGTGTGTGTGACTATAAGAGTGTGTGGTGCCTCTGTGTGGCCATAAGTGTATGTGTGTGACTATAAGAGTATGTGTGTGGTGCATCTGTGTGACTATGTGTGTGTGACTATGAGTATGTGTGTGCTGCCTCTGTGTGGCTATAATTGTGTGTGACTATAAGAGTATGTGTGGTGCCTGTGTGACTATAATTGTGTGTGACTATAAGAGTATGTGTGTGGTGCCTCTGTGTGACTATAATTGTGTGTGACTATAAGAGAGTGTGTGGTGCCTCTGTGTGGCTATAATTGTGTGTGACTATAAGAGTATGTGTGTGGTGCCTCTGTGTGACTATAAGTGTATGTGTGACTATAAGAGTATGTGTGTGGTGCCTCTGTATGACTATAAGTGTGTGTGTGACTATAAGAGTATGTGTGTGGTGCCTCTGTGTGGCTATAAGTGTGTGTGACTATAAGAGAGTGTGGTGCCTCTGTGTGGCTATAACTGTATGTGTGTGACTATAAGAGTGTGTGTGTGGTGCCTCTGTGTGGCTATAAGTGTGTGTGACTATAAGAGTATGTGTGTGGTGCCTCTGTATGACTGTAAGTGTGTGTGTGACTATAAGAGTATGTGTGTGGTGCCTCTGTGTGACTATAAGTGTGTGTGTGACTATAAGAGAGTGTGTGGTGCCTCTGTGTGGCTATAAGTGTGTTTGTGTGACTATAAGAGAGTGTATGGTGCCTCTGTGTGGCTATAAGTGTATGTGTGTGACTATAACAGTGTGTGTGGTGCCTCTGTGTGCCTAAAAGTTGCACGCTGTGTCCTGTACTTAAGGCTGCTTACACTGCTGCTAATATCTAGTATCCCTTCCCCTATCACTGATGTTGATGATTTCCCGGGCAACTCCAACATTCTCAATGCCTTTGACTCCCACAAGACATGATGCCTTGTTAGTAGTGGCATTGACAGAGAGGTGTTTTCAGATCTGACAAATGTTGCCGAGACGGTAGTAGCAGCTCTTAGCAACGCAACCCCAGAGATAAAGTTATACACCACAGAGTGCTGTGGAAAATGACATCAAGATTCTTGGCTAACAATGTCTTTATGGCACAGCACAAATAGGATGCCTGTTGGCCAGTTAGCTACTGCATGGTAGAAAGAAACGTTTCTTTGAACTGACAAAGATATGTATAAACAACATTTATACAGAAGCATTACAAAAGTCTGGTTCTTCACAATCACATTCAGCACATTTACATATGCACATAATTACAGTGATTGCATAATTATGGTCAACCTATATTGAGAATCCATAATGAAAAAGTATGGTGTTAAATGAAAGAATTCATAATTGTCATGCCATAAATGATTCTTCTCCCTGGCCTACTTTCGTTAAATCCCATTTCAGTCATTAGAGGCTAGCCCACAAGTCAAAAACGTCAAACAATGCAAAAAACAGCAGCAGTTAGGTAATGGTTTCCAGTAGCACTCAATATACCCATTCCTATCGACAGCACCGATGACCACATCCATCAAAGTACAGCAGACTTTCTGCTTATAATTTATGCAGCATCCACTATTTCCTGTGTCAATAATACCATTTTCAAATGTCTTAACCTGCTTATACAGAAATTTACAACACAACAACAAACTAAATCTACTGTGGAAGAACCCTCTTAAAGTTTAAAAATTGCTATATGGCATTTTGACTTATGTTTGTCCATATGAGGGTTAGGTAAATATTTTTGGGGAGGGCCACAAAGGAAATCTTCAAGTTATTTTCAGGGCTGGACAGAAATTTTCAACCATTTTACGCAGTTCAATAATGATCTATTCTGTCCATCTCATTACTTATTCAAAATCCTACCCTAACATCAGCCAAAGACTATAAAGTATCCAGAGTTTTAGCAGAGTATCTAAAATACTTGAAAACAACACAAAAGGGCTTTCATGGGCTGTTTGATTCACAATTTCAAGAAACCATCACAGGCAGGCTAACAGACATAAGCAGGCAGCAGATGGTCCAACTCTGGTCCAGATTATATCAGAAATTTCTTGAAAACTATATACATGTAGGAACATGCTAACTCTACAGAAAGTTTATGTTCCTACACAAAGGCAGACAATAAAATCTTATAGCAACCTCGAGTTAAAACAACTCTGTACAAAAACAGTAAAGATAAGAGTATTAAATGTTTGCTCTTTACCTTACAAAAACAGCATGAAACACATGGATATCACACACAAGCATACACTTTATACAAGAATAAAACATTACACTACAGATACATGAAAACACAAGTCACAGCTGGTGAAAAAGGATGAATCAGAAAGTGAGAAAAATCAAAATGGATTTGTTTTCGTCCCTATGTTAAAATATTTTTAAAATATAATGATCATGTTCTCTGTTCACTTTGACAGTATTTTATACAAAACTAGATGTTTTTCATTTTACACAGAATAGAGAGTTTTTTTAAAAAAAAATTATCTTATGGCATCATCTTTGTTATTGTACATATAAGCAACTCATTTGAAATACACCCTCATGTTTAGCTGAACAAAATACATAGTGAGACAAATAGACACACATATAATTGTTTATTGCATTTTATGCTCTTATTTCCATATTCTTTTAATCGCCAATATTCCATTTCCTGTTCTTTCTGCAATAAAGTACTTCTACACAGATAAGTTCCATTTTTGGTTGTTTGTCTTTCTCACCAGTCATTTACCTGTATCACCAAGTTTTGCAGCTGGCTATTTTCACAGACTAGCATAGCAGATGTCATTTGACGTCCTTAGTTGTGCTTTCACATAAAACCATGGAAATGCACTATCTGAAGGGTCTCATTTACTTGTGATAAATATACATACCCTCGTCATCAAAGTAAAAAATAAATACAAATATTTTTAGTTCTGACAAGATAAACTTTTGGCTTATGATTTCACTATGGCTCCAGGAACAAGAGCCCCATGGCATGGTGGCTAGAAGGTTAGACTTCCTGGACAAACACAGGGACAAACTGTAAGAGCTGACAGGTACGTACAACCAGATGCTAAACGTAGAAAGCAATGTCTCATCTGTGATGATGATGAGATTGAAAACACTGACTGAAATGTGTATAATAATGACAAGATTTTTTAAAAGTTGGAGTGTAATATGTACTATGCTGACAAGAGCAAAATGAATACTGTTATGAAAAGATCAGAAACTTGGAGAATAATGTGTGTTGCGCTGATGATTTTAAAACTATTGAAAGAAATGCATGTGATGACTAGATTCAAGTTCATCACCCAGTCATAACTTTCAAGAAGGTCCTTAATAAATTTATTGACTTGCGAGTTGCCGACTGGATTCATAAAAGGTGCAAATTGCATATATAAACTTGCAAGTTACTGACTGCATTTATAAACTTGCAAGTTACTGACTGCATTTATTAAGTGGACTGCATTTTTTACCTTGCAAATTGTAGGCTGTGTTAACTTGCAAAATGCAGACTGCATTTATTAACTTTCCCATGTTATTATTTGATTTTTTATCTTTCGACTATTTGATAATTAACCTGGGCATGTGCACATATAGTCAAAACCAAAAGAAACACAAATTGACACATGGGAAAGGAGTAGTCAAATTTCATGCATTCGGGTACAATGATGGCAACAAAAATTAAGTTGACATGAGGTCGCATGGTCTGTTGAGTGTAACCCTTGATAATGACATGCCTGGCACAAAAAAGTCTCCCTTCTGGTGTGCTAAAGTCAGGCAGTGGCTTTCAGCTTTTGCAGCAAGACTATAACTTTCTTTGTGAACAGAGGGCACCACCCACTAGCAATAAAGGCTGATGCTAGTACACTCCCAGACAGACCACCTGTCAGCAGCAGAAGAATGACAAGACTGAACGCTACAGATCGGGAAAGAGCCACCGGAGGACGGCAGGCTGGAAACTGCCCAAGCTTCATCACACATGCACTGGGTGTGGCAGTTTCCACAATCTGTCTTTTGCAGGCTTGCTTTCAAGCCACTGGCAGCCCCCAGGATGGAGTCTGACGCGGATGACCTCATGTCACAACAGGACAGGCAGGTCTACTGCGACCACCTGTGCCAACTGTTCCAGCAGACTACCCATCCCTGGTTGTCTGAGCGACCGCTGTTCTGCTGCCGTCCTGCATGGCAGTCAACTCTGACTGCACGACATCGGCAGCAGAGAATGCAGTGGGCTTAGCAGCACCTGAACTGGACATGGCAATGATGGAGAGACATCCTCTTTTCCAATGAAAGCCAGTTTTTTATCACCCACACCAATGGCCGCATCAGAGTATGGAGGCAGAATGAGAAACAACAACAAAAACATGAGCACGACTTTTGGGGAGGCCCCAGCATCATGATTTGGGGTGGAATTGGCCTCAAATGACTTGTGGGCCCCGTCATCTTCCAGAACATCAGAACTGGACAAGGAAATGGCGTGACAGCATAAGGCTATGTGGAGTAGGTGCTGAGGCCCCATGTCGTACCATACTTCCAGCAGCACGGCAACATCACCTTTCAGCATGACAACGCCTGCCCACACACGGCAAGGCTCACCACAGCCTTCCTGCAGCAGAACAACGTTCAGGTGACGCCTTTGCGCTCCATCAGCCCAAACCTCAATCCAATCGAGCCCCTATGGGGGCATCTGCAGAGGGAGCTGAATGCTGTCCAGCTGAGGCCGAGATTAGCTTGCCACCTTGAGCAAGCCCTCAGGCAGATCTGCACAAACATGCCTATGGTGGTGGTGAACTGTCTGGTGCCAAGCTGTTGTCGATGCCAGTGGGGGACACACCCGCTACTGACTTTGGACTCTGAAATCGAATGAATGGGACATTCTGGATTCTTTCACAGCATGGCAAATGAACACTCACTGTGCAAAGACTGTGCGATTTTCTTGAAAACTGATCGTTTCAAACCTCTTTGAATGAAAGGAAAAAATTCAAATAGAAAACATCAACTCCCTCAGTTTGCATTTCTTTTGGTTTTCAGAATATAGCTATAACAAACTTATAGTTATACACAACTGGTTTATATTTATTTTACTGCTTTGTAACCAGAGACAGCTTATAGATCTTAGATCAACGTGATGTTTTAGAGGACTTGTGCTGATCATACCGCAGCCATAATAAAAGACATTCTAGACATTTTGACACAATAACCTTAAATAAGATAAATACAGAAAGTAGATAATTTCACAACTACCAAAAAAAATCTACTTCTTTCTACAGACTTCACTTTCATGTAGATCTCATGGTTTTAACTCTTTCTCCTATCTCTTGATGTCAGTCAATATGTATCAAGCTTACATGCATTAATTATTAGGGGCTGACAGGAGTGGAATTTGTACTTATATTCTGACTGACTTCTTACAGCAAAGGGTCTACTTCCTGCCTGAAATATTTTTAGAATATGGTTCATTATAGCTTTCACTAACATAGGTCAAAACTTGATAGCTCATTTGCATCCAGACTATGACATTTCTGTCCCAAAGAAAAACTTCCCCAAAATGGGTTAGATATTATCTGGTATGCTAAATCTATCATTACTCAGAAGCACAGGAATTCCAACAAAGTGAAAACAGTACAAAAAGTGACTACAAATGTTCAAATACATAAACTGTCAAACTGTTTAAGGCACAAAATGTTCAAGACATGCATCAACTGCTAAAGACGCAAATAAAATGTTCAAGACATGCACAAAATATTAAAGACACATAAAATGTTCAAGATTCACAGAACTTCACAAGCTTTCTAACTTTTCAGTTGTAAGAAAGACCATCAGTGAATAGTGGGGTGAACATTCAACTCCAATCCCCCCGGTGACTTCTCCTTGCACACACACACACACTCTCTCTCTCACAGCTGAAGTTTAGTAAAAACCAATCCACTTTATAGAAACTCCACTCCAAAGATCTAGTGACAGCTGATGCATGCATCCAATTCAAACACCAACAAGCAAGAAACAGTCCCACAACATGAGATGCCAAGCGGCCAAAGGCAGGATTAGTATACATACAGGCGCTGCGGGCCCTCGCCAGCCTCGCACAGGAAGTTCTCAGTGTGCACCTCCAAACTACAAAGAAACAAAACAGGACATGATGCTTTGCCCTGGCTAAAATCTCCAGCAAATGCAAAAGTCAAAACAACTGGCTGCAGGTCTTCTCACCATAAGACTAGCTGCCAAACAAAACAAAAATGCTTAAATACCTAATTGTGCATTCATCTACCTGTCATCCACTAATCTGCTACACACATTAAAGAAAACTAATGATGCTACACCTTCTATTCTTTGTACCTTTAAAAAGATTAGTAAGCAACCCATCTGAGCAGTATTTGCAGTTGTCATGTTGTCAAGGTTTCTAAGCCTGCAGGATTAAGACACTTCACAAAAAGTCATATACATCCAGGGTTTCCCCTACTGAACAGGCAGTTTAGTACAGTCACATTGTGCTAGGTCTTAGTAAAAACTTAATGTATATTAATGTGATCAAAGAACATTAATTACACCCCCCCCCAAAAAAAAAAACAAAGAAAGGGATGCAGCTATTCTATCAGCAAGTAAACCACACAACCCCGAACTGCAGCAAGTGCATCAGTTTGATGTAAACACACTGAAGGGCATACTATTGTGTCTGGTAATACTTTCGCAGGCTGAGATGAAGTATTTTATCTGCAAATAACCTGCACAATACTTTTGTGGGCACAGTAAACACTACACACACAACACACAATAGCTTTATAGACACAGTAACCTCAACACACAACGCTCAATACTTTTGTGGACACAGTAAAGCTTGCACACACAGTGCACAATACTTTCATAAACAAACCCTACATGCACAGTGCACAATGCTTTACAAACCCAACACACACACAGTACACAATACCTTCATAAACAAACCCTACACATACAGTGCACAATGCTTTATAAACAAACCCAACACACACACAGTACACAATACCTTCATAAACAAACCCTACACACACAGTGCACAATGCTTTATAAACAAACCCAACACACACACAGTACACAATACCTTCATAAACAAACCCAACACACACACAGTACACAATACCTTCATAAACAAACCCTACACACACAGTGCACAATGCTTTATAGACAAACCCTACACACACAGTGCACAATACCTTCATAAACAAACCCAACACACACACAGTACACAATACTTTATAGACAAACCCTACACACACAGTACATAATACTTTATAGACAAACCCTACACACACAGTACACAATACTTTATAGACAAACCCTACACACACAGTACACAATACCTTCATAAACAAACCCAACATACACTCAGTGCACAATGCTTTATAGACAAACCCTACACACACAGTGCATAATACCTTCACAGATAAAATAAAAAGTACACACAGAGTGCATAATACCTTCATAAACAAAATAAATCTTACACAGTGCACAGTGCCTTCATAGACAAAGTAAATCTTACACACACACAGTGCATAATACCTTCACAGATAAAATAAACCCTGCACACATAGTGCACAATACCTTCATAGACAAAATCGAACACACACAGTACACAATACATGTACCTTCACAAAGTAAATCTTACAGTGCACGATATACATACCTTCACAGAAAACAAAAATTGTACACACACAGCGAATGTATTGGACATGGTAAATGTCTTTGGCATACTGTAGTTTGTTCACAATCCCTAAAAATACAAATTCCTAAGCCTGGCTAGGCATTGGCCACAAGAAACCAAACTTAAAAACAATCCAAGTTTCATACAAGTGAACACATATTTAACTGTACTGCTATACTAGCAAGCAGTATTTTTTTTTTTTTGGAGGGGGACATCTGTATTTTTGTTATCTGGAAGTGAAAATGACTTTGTTATATATATCCACAAGCATGTCAGATCTCATTGTACGGGGTTTTCACTATTGTTGTATTGGTTTCTAGGTGTTCAAACTATCTGCTAGTGGTTGGGGATTACTTTTATTGCTGTGTGGCAAGAGGTGAGAAATGGGTTGTTATACTTTTTTTTAAGTTTAGTTCTAAGCCATGCTGTTAAGAAAACTATCAAGCTGATAATTAGACTGCCTCTGTGGTCTAGCAGTTAGGGCAGGAGGATGGTGGTTCATGCCCTGGTCAATTCATACCTACAACTTAAACATTCTCAATCTAGTAGCTGCCCTGCCGGACGCCTAGCGCTACAGGGAACAGCACTAGGACTAGTTGGCCCGATGTCAGTATAATGTGACTGGGTGGGACTGAAGCCAGCGTTGCAACAGCAGTCCCAGTGTGCCAGCACATAAACTTTGGGTGAGTTTAGTATCTACCGAAAGAGTATATCGAGTAGAATCTGAATATGTTAGTTGTTAGTATCTGCAACTATCCTAGAAGGATACAGAAACGTTTAAAGAGAGTGAGCCTAACACAGCATGCTGTAAGATGACACAGTGCGTCACAGCCACGTGTCGCTGGCAGTACTCGACCCATACTGCCCCCGGCGAACGCTGTGGCTGTGAGCGTGGTGGCCAAAACCGTCTCCGTGATGGCTGCCCCCATCACACTTTGTTGCAGACAACAGACCAACCAGGAAAACTGTGAAGCTTTGTTGCAGAAAGCAGGAAAATTAAAAATATTGTGATGATTTGTTGCTGAAAATGCCATCTGGGATCGTCTGATGGTTTCTCTGCTGCTTCAAGTAATCTACGCTAAAACTTTCTGAGCCCTTTCTTTGTTAAGAATAAGAGTACACTTGGGATCTGGATAGCTGGCTCCGGTTGTTATAACCAGTCTGAGATTTTGATAAATTGTAATCACACCTACAATACCAGGATGCTAATATAAGGTTCAAAAAAGACTGTAATCGCATCTAAAACACCTTAATGCCAATATAAGATTCTGACAGGTTGTAATCATGCCTGCATTACCTTGATGCCAGTATGCGATTTTGAGAGGAATATCGGATCATGCTTACAGTACCCTAATCTCAGACACAGATATTTACAGGAAACATGTGGTAATTAAAGATCAGAAAAAAGGAAATCAAACCCTAATATAATTTCACCAAAGGCAAAAGAAAAAATAAACTCTAAGAAGCATTTTACACACTCACAAAAGCCATTCACGTGGAGTATGGTCATTTTGCCCATTCGCCTGTCGTTTCACCCCCTCACACCAGTCGTTTCACCCCCTCACACCAGTCGTTTCACCCCCTCACACCAGTCGTTTCACCCCCTCACGCAAGTCGTTTCACCCCTCATACAAGTTGTTTCACCCACTTGTTCAAGTTGTTTCGCTCACTTGGTAAAGTCAGTTCGCTCACCTTAATGTGTGCACAACCAAGTAAACCAGTTTGCACAAGACAATCAGCTCAGTTATTCACAGTATTCACACACACACACACACACACAATCAGAAGATTGTTAACCTCTGTCTTGCCCAATCAGCCCTCTGTGAGAGAGAGCGAGCACGGGGCTCAATTACGGCTTTATTCGAGTGGTAGTAATGAGTGTTTCTGTGTGTATGTGTCTGCAAGACAATAAGCAAATCGGGCAAGGAAGTGGTTGGTTACACAGTCAGCCACTAGACGGTTTGTTAGGAGAGGGTGTGAACTTGCTGGGTTTGATACAGAGACCAACAGCGAGTGAAACGTGTCACCAAGTCTCACCTCTTACACAGTCTACTGCATACGTTACAACAGCCTGACTGCCCGGCAACGACTTCTAATGGCTGTACACACCACATGGATATCACATGAGGTCTTCAAATGAGTTACTGAACGGACAGACAAACAAGCGAACATAAACAAAATCTCTCTGGCATATGCACTTGAACGCATGCACACCCACACTGCAGGAGGAGTGGGAAAGAGGGAGACAAACACATGCCTTAACATAACTGCACACAGAGGCACACAAAAATACAAAGTATATGTACGCACGGACACAAATATTTAAAGGCTGTCCCACTCACTCTTTCTTCTATTTCACACATGTGTACACACACACACACACACACATGTGGACACACACACACACACACAATATCTCTTTTCTCTCTTCCTCTTTCTCATTCTCTGTTCTCTGTCTTACACACACACACAAACACAATCTTTTTTACAGCAAGCAGTCTGTTAGCCTCAACACTTGTTTAAGATCAAAGAAATTATCTTTGGTGTATCCTTGGAGTGAATCAGCCCGACTTACAGTCATGGTGTTGACCTGCCATCTGACAGTCAGCACATGCCTGGTGTTGCAGAAACTAGGGACTTCGGGGTAGCTCTGGAGCAAATCAGGCTGACAGTATGTTGCTTCGTCATCTCTCGGTTTGCAACATCACAATAAAAGTGACTTTCTGCTAACGACTTCAACTTCATTCTGTCTCTCTCATGACTCCCTGAGGCCAGCAAGTCTGGGCATGGGCAAACCGGTTGGGCGAAATGACCATCCCCCATTCACACTATTACTAAAATTTAAACAAGCAGTTACCCATTTCTGTTGCCAAAAGACAGTGACAGGGAACTGCTCATAAAACAAACCCTTCAACACAGTTCCGACACAAAATCTTTTTGTCTTTGAAGCAGGTTTACGCTTAGTTAATGTGTGCACACTCAAACAAGCATGAAGCACAGTTCAAGCATCTTTTAGTTTTCTTTTTCATTTTTCTGGGGGTTGGGGAAGAGGAGGAAGAGGGTAGGGGAAAGGTGTTAAAAGGCTGATGAATGTTAGAACTCATGCAGAACAAGAAATTTGTCACATCACTGCAAGATGAAAATTTTGATGCTCAAAATAAAGAACACATGTAACATTCCCTAACAGGAAGGCATGGAGAGAGGGATGGTGGAAAGAAAGTCCTGTGTTCTGTCAGGGTTAGGCTTATCCCTAGCTCTGTGTTCCTTCAAGATTACACACAACATAACATTCACAGAATTGTCAGGATTACACACAACATAACATTCACAGAATTGTCAGGATTACACACAATACAGTAAAACCTGCTTTGTGGGGCCCCCCAGATAATCAGCCACCTGCTGTCTCGGCACACTTTTGATCGGCACGGATTAGTTTCCAACACTAAATCACCTCAGACCAGGGCCACCTGCCAAATGTGGATGGAGACAGTGACTTAAAGGGATAAAACTTTAACTTTACCTGTCCTGAGGGGACACGCTACATGCTTTTCGGCTCTCCACCACCTCCCCATTTTCACATTTGCGTACACGTGACTTCATCCGAGAATTTGCACCCACAAGCTTTCTGTTAAGAGTGCCTTTACATATCTACAGTTTAAGCCATCGAATCAGTAAATGATCATAGAATCAGCTATGGAAAAATAATAAATCCCAACAATATGTAAATTTTTTTAAAAGTGAAAATCTTTGTGCGATATTGCAAAAGATTTGGGATGAGGGGAGACACAGATTTCTCGCATCAAATCTGATCGTGGGAGTGTGCTTCGAGAATGGAAGAATGGTGAATGCTCCAATCTGGAATACTTCAAGAAAAGAAAAATGGTCCAAAAAGATATAAATAAATCTGCATGCAACTGGTTCAGCATTGTGTGATTGAAGAATCTACCAGTTAGCAGACATCTGATGCAGGCATGATTCTATCCTACCCACCCTCCTCGACCTGCCTCTCTCGCTCCTCAATCGTTTTTCTGTCTCTGATCCGGTTTACATGTGTTTAGAGAATGTTAAATGATACATGATGAAGTAATTTTGAAGAGTGTCGCAAATAAATGTATTGAGTTTTTAGCATAAATTCTACATAGGCTTTTTCTTGCATCAGGTTACATGTGGTCTGTGCTCTGCATGCATAAAAATTCTGTCAATACACTAAAGAATACAATTTACTTTGCAAGTTGCGGTCTTGAATCTAAATGATCCATTTAAAACATTAAACCTAAAAATTTGTAGTTTTTTCTAATTAACTTTGTCGGTTTTTTCTGCAAGCAACATTTGCTGGCCCACGTGAGATGTTGATGACGCTATTTCCGAACGTACAGTGCACATGCTGCACTAAACTTTTGGCCTGTAATGTTTGATCTTAGAATTAATTTTTAAAGAATCCACTGTAGATTGTAAAAGAAGTCACCGCAAATACATTTCATTTACTTAAAAATGTAGTGTATTTTTTTTTACCCATTTCGGCAATCTGTTTAGATTTTGTTCTTTGTGTTGGGAAACATGCGGTTTCAGTTAAACTAAATACAATACAATAAATGTTTACATCTCTACCTAGTTATTGCTTTAATGATTTTTTTCCTTATTTTTCTCTTTCTGCCCCCCTATGTTTCATGAACAATTTTTACACGAAGCACATGTATATATGGTCCTGAGTTGCAAATTAGGGGCACCCCTGATGAAGGGCCACTTTTGGGTGGAACCAGGGTGTCCCCAGGTTTTACTGTATAACATTCAGAGAATTGTCAGGATTACACACAATAAAACATTCAGAGAACTGTTAGAGCTACACATAATATACCTTTCAAAGACTGTTAGGGCTACACACAATATAACATCCAGAGAACTGTCAGAGTTACACACTTCTTGTAGCTAATTGTGGTTAACTACAGTCAGAGACATTCACAAAGCTGCAGCATGTCTTATGTTCTAGCTTTCCCAAAATTGAAGCACATACTAAACGACCCACACACCTCTCCGACCCACCTACATACACATGCATGCAAGCCCCCCCCCCCCCCCCCCCACCTTTTTTAAAGAAAGAAATAACAACAGAACGGCAACACTAAAGCATCTTGCCCATGCACACGGAACAGACACCAAAAACTGGCAAAGTGTCCAATCACCACCTGCTACTGGACAAATAGTCGCCAATCTTCTCTTGGTTGTTCCATAGCAGACGGTGCAGCGCCAATACATTGGCATCATTGATGAAAGATAAGTTGTGGTTGCCTGCATCCAGGGTCTCGCAGTCTGAGGCAATCTCAGTGAAAAACCTGCAGACAACTGCCTTCCTGTAATTGAACAGCTTCCAAGGGAGGTAGTCAAAGATTTCAACTAAAGACAATATTGAAATAAAAATATGGAAACAATGTAGTCTTGTAAGGTAAAGAATCACTTCAAAACACCAGCAGGAAACTGGTTACAAAATAGGATTAGCTTATGACAAGCAAAAACAATGGTAACCTATTGACAACATTCGTCTCAAAACTTTAAACAGAAACCACACATGCAAACAAATAGAGACCAAAAAAAATGCTGTATACATGTATAAAACAAAAAGGATAGCATATCCTCATAAAAAATGATAAAAATCACATGTAACAGGTCTTCAACCTATTAGTCTCTACAGAATTGATTTTTTCAATTCTCTATTGGTAAATGGTTACCTTCGTCCATTTTCAAAGTTGCTTTTGAGGAATTCATTGAAAGCCATCATGTGAACCTCCTTGGTGAACAGCAGGTGGTTGGCAATGTTCTGCATGATCTTGCACATCAGCGTCAGCCCACGCTTCATACGTGGTGTCGGCTCCTTCTCTACAATGCCCGACTCGTAAGGTGACACTGTCAACAGATGAACTCTTTGACTTAGTACTTGAACTGGCCCACGGGAAGCACACTTCACACTGACAGATACATGCGTCGGGGGGTAGGCTTAAGGTCAGTTGCACACAAAGAGCTTAGATATCTGTGCACTCTTTTAAAAATTTCCATTTATCTTACTGCCAACCATTATACATTAAAACTTTTGAAAGAAAAAAAAAATACAAAATGGAAGAAACTAATTTATCTGCACTTTACGGGCATGCCAGAGTTGGTCCCATTAACACCAAACACAATACATGCAGCCTGCCTCAAATGGAAAGAAAAAAGAAAGCAATTCCAATGAAATAATCCAGAATAAAAGCTAAACATAGTGTCCAATTAACAATAGGTTCATGTCAAGGAAAGAAATCACAGCAAAGCCAAGAATTTTGCCTGGATTATATTACTAAATCTGTAACAATGTGAAGCCAGCACAACAACATTCAAGCAAGCTGAGGCAACATTGAAACATTATCAACAGTGGTCATGAGATATTGACATAAAAAATTTTAATTGAAAAAAACCAACAGTAAAGTGTAGACAGTTGTTGTAATCTCATGTGCACTCATCATGCATGTGTGACAACTATCTCCAACAGCTTCACCAATGGTAGTTTAAAATCAGAAATTATGAAAAACCAAAGTGTAAAGGCATTTTTGTGCAGATTGGGTTATTAAAACTGATTTTAGTTTGATGACTACCCTGTACGCAAAAGTGCATAGATATGGCATAGATATAGGTATGGGGAAGTAAATGGCCAAGTGCTTAGAGTGCTGGCCTCTGATTTGATACCCATGTGCTGCACCATACTTCCCCCAGTTGACTCAGCTTAGAAAGGAGACTTGACCCTATGACCCTATGATCACAGGGGGCACGGAGGGAGAGGGTGGAGGCACCGCCCTTATGATGCTAGCCCACAGAAAAACAGGGTTCTCATACACCCTCCACTCCCCTAAATCCTAAAAGAGGTTGTGGTGTAACCTGCACCTTATGATCTTCAACATGTTACAGGGTGTACTGCCTAGGATTCTCATTGGAGAAAAATCACAATCCACATATTATGCCTTCCTGGATTTACTGATGTGCTCATAAATTCAATATGGAAAAAACTGAAGTTGCACTTTCAATACATACATGTAAACTCTAATTTTCCTGATTACATAGTCTTGCACACAGATCCTGTCCCAAGATATCTGCATGAGTAGCAGAAAAATGTCAGCACTAACCAGAGCATATAAGGCAGAAACCCAAATTATGTACAGTTTGAACTGCAGTTATAAAGTCTCTCTGCAGAAGTGTTGATAAATGATTATCAAATTTATGTTCTGTCCTAAAGAAAACTCTGTCTTCAGTCTTTTCATAAAATCTTTTGGGATGTCCCCCGCCCCTCCACCACAGCATATGGCCAACACCATGCAGTCACATTAACACTCCCAACGCTCTGATGAAGGTACATCAGAGATATTTGCCCTGGTCGCCAGTGCTCTAAAATGGGTTTTACAGCAACTTTTAAGAGGTCTCAATATGAGCCAGTCCTACGGAAAGGGAAGTAACTTGCGTTTTCATGTACATGAACCATTTTCCTTTAGAGTTACCTCTCTTAGACCACAAATGTGATATTACAGGGAAACAAACCATTTGCAGCAACCACACTATGTGGCAGTCAGTGGGCCAATGGCACCGCCATGATGGTTCATTCACTTGGATACCCTTTTCAACACAGGACTTTAAACAGAATTCATAGCAGATGGATTTCAGGTAGGAATCATTTTCTTCTTAAATTTTTCTTTTACAGTGCATTTGAATTGTTTTTTCCCTTAAAGTTTTTGGTCGACATTTTGCTGCTTCCCTGTATATTTTACATGTGAGTGTTGGTTTATCTTCACAAGTGGTTACCTCCCTCTGCATTTTACAGTGAAATAATTTTACCATTAAACCTAAATTTTGGCTTTAAATTTGTGTTTGAAATACCATGCCCCAGTGCTTTCTCCCCAGAGCAAATTCATTATCGCTGAGTAGAGCAATGGAGCTATCCAGCAAAGCAGGACTTATTGGTTGAGAGAACTCTAGCCCATTGCTGACGTGTCCAAGCCAGATGACACCAGGCCCAGGCTAGCTGAGCAGCATGATGAGTAGGCATCAGGACACATTATGTGGATGGATGCCTTGAACACCTCATGCAGCTGGTTACCAATCTTCTGGTCACTGCCAGTGACATCGCTGGCTGTTCGCAGCTGCCCCTTGAGTGTGTTAGCGGTGGCTGTTCTGTCCCATGAACAGACAGAATGACAAACCAGTCATCCTGTCTGGATGTTGATCGTGGGTGTCCCTGTCATCTGCATGTCATCCTGTCTGGATGTTGATCGTGGGGGTCCAAGTCATCTGCACTTGGTGACACTTCTTGTCTGGTTGTTACGGTCTCACAATGTCATGACTGAATGGGATACTCCCAACAGGTGGCTAACTTTAAGGACCGCAGTGCCTTTGTGCAGCCACTCAATGGCCCTGCCACAATTACTGAGCCATCACCTTGGAGGCAGGGTTACAAATTGCTTTCAAATACATCCATAAATACCCACCAGTATCAGCAGTGACAGGACTGTGTTCATATTACCCATGTTTTGCACCTTCATTCCACTTTTCAACCCATTCAGTTTTGCTTTGTTGCACGTATTTGATTTAAACACGTTGTCTGGCATCTTGGGTGCACATTTGGCTGCCTCCTGTGATATGCACAAATGCACCAGCACTGATTTCTTTGACACTAACATCTACTGTCAGCGTGGGGTTGGATGCTGTGTTCTCCAAATTACTGTCCACCACCTGCCTGTGAAAGTGCACCTGGTCTTTCAATTTTTGTTGCAGTATATATGCACACAGGCAAGCCTATCTGGAATGTAGATGTACTTCTGAATCATTTCTGTTAGTTTTATGCAAAAAGATGGTACAATGTGACTAAAGCAATCTGAGCAAGGCATCATATACTGATACCTGTATAAATCATTGCACACTGCACCATGTGACTTTACTCGCTCCTCATTCTCAAAGTCATGGTTATCAGTGAAAAAAAAAAAGGCTTTACAGAATGTTCATGCTTTAAATCTCATGTTTCCTTTAAATTTAATCTTAACCCAAACCTTTACTGTACATACTTCCTCAACCCTAACCCAGCCTGTCTTCAACCCAAACCTAATCCTGTAAAAATATTTTACTCTGACTTAATATGTGCTATTGTACTAAGCAAATGTCTCCAATATGTGTACTACTGTAATAAGCAAATGTTTCTAATATGTGTTCTACTGTAATAAGCAAATGTTTCTAATGCATGTGCTACTGTAATAAGCAAATGTTTCTAATATGTGTGCTACTGTAATAAGCAAATGTTTCTAATATGTGTCCTACTGTAATAAGCAAATGTTTCTGTGTGCCACTGTAATAAGCAAATGTTTCTAATATGTGTACTACTGTAATAAGCAAATGTTTCTAATATGTGTTCTACTGTAATAAGCAAATGTTTCTAATGCATGTGCTACTGTAATAAGCAAATGTTTCTAATATGTGTACTACTGTAATAAGCAAATGTTTCTAATATGTGTGCTACTGTAATAAGCAAATGTTTCTAATATGTATGCTACTGTCATAAGCAAACATTTATAATCTGTGTGCCACTGTAATAAGCAAATTTTTCTAATATGTGTACTAATGTGATAAACAAATATTTTTCATATGTACTAATGCAATAAGCAAATTTTTCTAATACATGTGCTAATGTAATAAGCAAATGTTTCAAATACATGTGCTATTGTAACAAGCAAATGTTTCTAATACAAACATGCACTAATGTAATAAGCAACTGTTTGTAATACGTATGCTACTGTAATAACCAAATGCTTCCAACATGTACATGTACCAATGTAATAAGCAAATGTTTCTAATATGTGTGCTACTGTAATCAAATCTTTGTAATACATGTGATGTTGTAATAAGCAACTGTTTCTAATACATGTATTAATGTAATAAGCACATGTTTCTAGTGCTTAAGAACAAAAACAATACATCGCATGGGTACAAATCACAAAAACCTACATGCACTTGTAAACTCAAAAACATGCAGAGACTAAAATCCTGTTACCCAGTCTGTTCAATGGTCAACAATGCGGGCATCAGACAGCTCGGACAGAATCCCCCACGCAGAACACAACTAAAACTGTGTTTTCACAACCAGGATGCAAACAGAATCCAATGGGACCCAGGGAGCAAATAAAATGCAAAGTGGAGCTAAATGTTAGGGTTACCTATGGCAGGGTTGATGAAGCGTAAAAATATGACGGTGCCAATTACAGTCCATACGGCCTCAGCACTGCTTTGCTGGAATCGCTGGGTGACCACTTGGTACAAGCAATGGCACATGCTGCGTAGCTTGGGTGGAAATCTGAGAAACAGGGCATTAAGATGACCAGAGGTCTATGAGGAGCTATTTCAGAAAGTATGGCAACCTAAAAGCTGCTGGCCCTGGACTGCAACGAACATGACGCTGTGGAAGCAGAAAGTGTCCAATTCAAGGGTTCAGCCAAACAAACAAATAAACAAACAAAACCCTTAGCAAACAGAAGTTATCTGTTAACAATAAAGACCCTCTCTGTCCAAGAGAAACAATGTCAAGTCATGCAGACATCAGGCAGGACGTTTCCAGACTAAGCACCTGCTTACTGGAGACCACTGAAAAAGGTAATTTTTCTTTCAATAAAATGAGTTTCTCAATACTTACCAGACGCCATGCCTATAAAAGTATTTATGATATGACATACTTCACACGCTGGCTGCTGTCTCTCCCAGCATCTTATCTGCTACATGTATGTGAGAGAACCGTATGTCCTTGAGAAAATCACCTCTCCTATACCTACCATGTGCATCCAAAAATTCAGCATGTCCATTCCTAATACTGTCCAGTTTTTTCCTCATACTACTGAGACAAATTGCCAGTTTAAGTCTGCTATATGCTGATGGAAAATGGGAACAAGGAAAGCCAATGAGTCTGGTATAACCACGGCAAATGAGTAAAACCACTGAGTCTGGTAAAGCCACTGGGTCTGGTAAAACCATTGAGTCTGGTAAAGACACTGAGTCTGGTAAAGCCAATGCGTCTGGTAAAATCACTGGGTCTGGTAAAGCCAATGAGTCTGGTAAAACCACAGCGTTTGGTAAAGCCACTGGGTCTGGCAAAACCACTGGGTCTGGTAAAACCATTAGGTCTGGTAAAGCCACTGGGTCTGGTAAAACCAATGAGTCTGGTAAAACCACTGGGTCTGGTAAAACCATTGAGTCTGGTAAAGCCACTGGGTCTGGTAGAACCATTGAAAATGGTAAAGCCACTGGGTCTGGTAAAGCCATTGGATCTGGTAAAGCCACTGGGTCTGGTAAAGCCACTGGGTCTGGTAAAACCAACGAGTCTGGTAAAACCAACGAGTCTGGTAAAGCCAACGAGTCTGGTAAAACCACTGAGTCTGGTAAAGCCATTGGATCTGGTAAAGCCACTGGGTCTGGTAAAACCAACGAGTCTGGTAAAACCATTGAGTCTGGTAAAGCCACTGGGTCTGGTAAAACCATTGAGTCTGGTAAAGACACTGAGTCTGGTAAAGCCAATGCGTCTGGTAAAATCACTGGGTCTGGTAAAGCCACTGGGTCTGGTAAAACCACAGCATTTGGTAAAGCCACTGGGTCTGGTAAAACCACTGGGTCTGGTAAAACCACTAGGTCTGGTAAAGCCACTGGGTCTGGTAAAACCAATGAGTCTGGTAAAACCACTGGGTCTGGTAAAACCATTGAGTCTGGTAAAGCCACTGGGTCTGGTAGAACCATTGAAAATGGTAAAGCCACTGGGTCTGGTAAAGCCATTGGATCTGGTAAAGCCACTGGGTCTGGTAAAGCCACTGGGTCTGGTAAAACCAACGAGTCTGGTAAAACCAACGAGTCTGGTAAAACCAACGAGTCTGGTAAAGCCACTGAGTCTGGTAAAGCCACTGGGTCTGGTAAAGCCACTGAGTCTGGTAAAACCACTGAGTCTGGTAAAGCCATTGGATCTGGTAAAGCCACCTGGTCTGGTAAAACCATTGAGTCTGGTAAAACCACTGAGTCTGGTAAAGCCACTGGGGCTGGTAAAACCATTGAGTCTGCTAAAGCCACTGAGTCTGGTAAAACCACTGAGTCTGGTAAAGCCACTGGGGTTGGTAAAACCATTGAGTCTGGTAAAACCACTGAGTCTGGTAATGCCACTGAGTCTGGTAAAGCCACTGAGTCTGGTAAAACCACTGAGTCTGGTAAAACCACTGAGTCTGGTAAAACTATTGAGTCTGGTAAAACTATTGAGTCTGGTAAAATCATTGGGTCTGGTAAAACCACTGAGTCTGGTAAAGCCAATGAGTCTGGTAAAATCATTGGGTCTGGTAAAACCACTGAGTCTGGTAAAGCCAATGAGTCTGGTAAAACCATTGAGTCTGGTAAAGCCAATGAGTCTGGTAAAGCCACTGAGATGACTAAAACCACTAAGTTGAGTAAAACCATTAAGTCTGGTAAAACCATTCAGCTGAGAAAAAATAATTGAATACAACCAGTAAGACTAGTACAACTAGCAGGTTTAACAAAACCACTTGACTAGCAACATGAATGAGTCTAGCAAACGCCAATCACAGGGTTTGTATAAAAAAAAATTGCAAAAGTTGCATCAGATTTTGCTGTTACTTTTGACTAGTCCTACAAAAGGCACACAGACATGAGCAGACATAATTCAAGGTTTATACAGCAGTTTTTAAAGAAAATGCAATACCAAAATGCATTTGTTCTAGCTGATGACTGCATGGTGCATTGGAATGGCAATGCTTTGAACAAGCAGATAGAGTTTGGCAATTTTGCTACTGTATTGTAAATTATACGCAGGTTAATACCTATAAAAGAGTTACATCATTTTGGTATAGTAAAACCTCTTATATAAAAGCTCCCCACACACGACTTCCTCCAGCATACAACCACAACAATTTCTGATGAAGACCATTTACTATATAAATGACCTCCCATTTACGCCTTCCTCCTTAACTCAACCATCGACTGACAAAAAGTGGCCAATTCTGCGCAGTATATGATTTTCCCTGGTCAAGCGGGAAAAGGCTAGCAGGCTTCTTTTTGAAAAGATGTTCACTGAGAAACACAAAATCCACTGAGAAATGCAAAATAATTGTTTTAAATCTAGAAAAGAGACTGAAAGTGCTCCTAACAAGCAACAAAAAGAAGTCTGCAAAACATATTGCATCCGACATCCACGTCAACTTTACACCCAACAGACTGAAGGAAATGACCTCTTTTGTCCAACATACAACTTGTGGGTCTTTTTGACATTTTGCAGTAAGACAAATAGTGTACTTCGCAGATTTTGTTATAAATCATTCCTGGAAGTCTTATTTATATTCTATGTTGAAGCCTTTGGCTGGGCCGATTCACCGCATTTGGTAGCCTCAAGGTCAGGCAGACACAGTATAGTTATGTGTCCAGAGTTCACATCTTTCATGCGTAGGCTGCTAGCCTGCAAGAATCAGGATTGTTTCTTTGTTGTGACGTGACATTACCTACGCCAGTCTTGGAGATTTGTGCTCTACAGCATTCAAGTGAGCTTCATGTTTGGTTGATGAGACTGACCACTCACTCAGTGCCTGAAATGTTTCACCCAATGTAAGCTGTGCAAGAGCCGAAGGTAGGCAAAGAGCAAAGAGTTGCATCACACTAACACATTGAGATGGCAAACGCAACCAAGTGTTACCTTTGGTACATAGTTCAAAGTGAACTGCGCGCTGACAGACCCTAAAGCCAGGGCCAAAGAAATACCTATATGGACTGATGGAAGTGACCGGTTTTGTGCAGTATAAGACTATTTTTTTTAGACATTTCTCAGTGCAACAAATAGTTCACATCATGAACTTTATCATAATTCATTTCTGAAAGTCCATTTCATATTCCACAAGGTCATACAGATACAGCAGTGCCTCAAGAGGCCTCATTGACACTTTCCTAGCCTAGCGATGGTTAACGATCACAACAGACCATGCATATAATCCCAACAAACTAGCCTACATACAATCAGAACAGAGAAGCCAACCCCGATTCCTGCAGGCCAGTGACCTACACATGAAATAATTAAAGGCTGTGCTGTAAGCCAGTACTGCTTCTCTGTTGTGATCGTGTAAGAGAGAGCTTAATGTGATGTTAAGTAAGGGTTTGGAGCAGAAGGCAGATTTCAGATTAGAGTGTGTACGTTTAGACAATAGAGACATCGGTGAAATGCTGTTCACAGCTTCATTACTTTTTTATATTATAAAATTTCAATTTCTGTAATTGGCAACACCAGAAAGAAAGAAAGTTTTAATGATGTGTGGTGGGATGAAACTAGAGGTGATGGGATAAAGTAAGTCTGATGTGTGATAAACTACTTGTTCGTGTATTACAGTAATTGAGATGTGAAAAACTATTTTAACATGCAGTTCAGTGGTAATAAAACAGTTTCAAAGCCCATGTTGCACTTGGTTGCCATGATAACATCCACGCAGAAGTGATTATTTCGCACCCCATTCGTCATGGTACATTTATACAAATGTATAGTACAAACGGTTCAGAGCGATCAGTCCTCCCTTATAAGACCCTCCATTGTAAACCCTGATTTTGGCTGCTTTTTCGGTCTTATAGGGAGGTTTCTGTATTACATTTTATCTGAACTGTTATATAGACCTTGAATTATGTCTGATCGTGTTCGCCCATCTGCTTGTGCCTGCACGGACTATCGTAGGATGGACTTTTGACTGCACTGTTCCTCATGTTGCCATTGTCTATTGATTTTTCACAGGCAATGCATTAAGCGGCATATCAGTTTTGTCTTTTTGAAGCCATGGTCTGTACACATCATCTTGCAACCAAGCATTGTTAAATACACAATTCTGCACTGAAAATATTCATGATCGAGGATCTATCTTTTGCAAGCATGTTTCTGATGTGGTAGCCAGAAACAGTGAAGGTATGTAACTCTAATCCAACTGTCTTTGTAAGTGAAAGTATATGTGATGGCGAATTTAACCAAGAATACAATAAATTTTGTCTTGAAAAGTTCCAGTTTTATGGAGTGAGCTTGAAAATTATTATTTCCTCTCTCAAAATTAAAGGAGTTTTCCAGAACTTAAAGCTAACTTTCTGAATTTCAAGGAGTTTCAAGGGCACTGAAACACACAACTAGAATTTCCAGGAGTTTCAAGAACTTTCCAGGACCTGTACGAACCCTCAGTCTAGTAAAATGATCATTCAAGGAGTTCCCAGGACCTGTACGAACACTGACTCAGTCTAGTACAACGACCATTCAAGGAGTTCCCACGACCTGTACAAAGCCTGACTCAGTCTAGTAAAACAACAATGTTTAATAACACCACCGAAGGTTGTCCTGTGACCAGTTTCAGGTCATGGAGGAGTGAGGATGTGTGAGATCCCTTTTCTGTAGTCCAGCATTGTGAGGGTGGTGCTGATTTTCTCTGCCTTGCTGCACAGTGGAGTCTAACAAAATGAAAAAGTCTAGTAAAATCACAGAGGCATCAGCAAACCGGGTTACTTGTGATGGGCATGGACTTAAAATCTGGGTTGAAGACTGCACCACGCAGAAATCTTGGCAACCATGCCACACAGCCCCAGTCCCCACGGTGTTAAAGGGATGGCGCCTTACTGGGTTGGGGGAAAGCAGCCAGGAAAAGCAGTGGGCCCCAGTTACACGGCGGGTCTGATGGAAAGTGTGGTCTTGTATATCTTTCCAACGAATGAAATACCCATCAAAACCAAAAATCTCCCTTGCTGCCATCCCCCAACAAAAAACCCACCCCCAAACAGCCAAGTCATTTTGAATCCAGACTTTTAACTACAGCTAGAATAATGGCAACCAAGATTATTTCAAAACCCACCCCCAAACAGCCAAGTCATTTTGAATCCAGACTGTTAACTACAGCTAGAATAATGGCAACCAAGATTATTTAACTGGCAAAAAAAAATTATGTCAATAGATGTCATGGACTGCAGGGGAATAAACAGAATCTGGGACCAATGAACGTTTTCAATGTCCAAAAGCGCATGTTGTAACAAAATGTGAGATGGCAAATGTGCAGCTGTCAGTAAACAATTAGTAACTGGAGATGAATGGGTGGAAGTATTGTTTGGGCTAGACTGATATGCAGTGGGTGCGGACGCCCTATGACAAAGGAGCAGCACACTAACGAGAAAGAATCACTGAGGGGCTTCCACAGGTTAGCTGTAGTGAGCCATTGTTCCCACGGGATGAGGCGAGGCACTGTTTTCACCAAATGTTGATGGGCCAGCATCCCATGGGCAGTGGGCTCAGACTATTCCAGCCGTGATGGCTGGGATGCATCAGCAGGTCATGTAAGTACGACAGCAAAATGGTGCCACCTGCAAGAGTGGGAACCATGAGGGGTAGATCACGTAACGTAGAGGGCACTGCAGAGAGAGGAATACAGTGGGAAGTGAACAGCCAGCAAAGGGCTTGGTCCCGGGACTCTCAAGCGGGACATCAGGACTCTCGAGCGGGACGTCTGAAGTCTTGATATCTGGATTCAGAAGAGAAAGATGTGGGTGCTCCATAGTGGAGTGAGAGCTTCAAGAACAGAAGATCAGGAATTAGAACTAAATTGAAGATAGAGGAACACAGCGGGAGGTGAGCCACAGGGTTGGCTTCTTCATGTGCTTCTGATGCAGCAGCAGCCAGCAAAGTAGTCAGAAAACTGGAAGACGTAACTGTGTACTGGAATTAGGTTTACAGACGCCAGAGAGAAGCTAGCTTAAATTACCAGAGCCACCAGTGTCAGTAAGCCGCCAAGTGACAGTAAGCCGCCAAGTGACAGTCACCAGAAAGAGAAGAGATGCAACTAGCAAACAGAGGAATTTATGAAATAATCAAGATATGCTGTTAAGCTGGCCACCACCTGAAACAGCAAAGAGATGTAATAAAGTTTAGGGTGTCCACACTTTCTAGTCGACTGCTGGTACAGCGGTGGAAGGAAGAGTGCATGGTTAGAGGAAGGGGACGACAAAACACCACAATGCATGAACGTGTTGCTGTACAAATGAGACAGGACCCATCTGTACAAATGAGACAGGACCCATCTGTACAAATGAGACAGGACCCATCTGTACAAATGAGACAGGACCCATCTGTACAAATGAGACAGGACCCATCTGTACAAAGGCTGATCTCAGGGAAGCCAAGCTGCACTGGCCAAATAAAAAATCTCCCTTCGCCCCAAGAAACAACCAAAATAGCGAATGTATGTGTGTTAGACTCCAAACTCAGTTCCTGTATACGTGCATGCAACTTAAAATAATTGAAAAACAGAAATGGGGTCCAGGGGCCTGTTCCCATCCCCCCCTTGTTTTGGGGGGTCTGGGGGTCAAAGCCCCCTGGAAGCATTGATGCATTGTCTAATTTAGTGCAAAAAATGCTCATCTCTGACCATGCTGCAAATGTACTGTTTATTAATTTTTTGTAAAAAAAACCCCATACAGTATACAGTTTTAGACTGGCATTTTCAGGCTACAAAAAATCTGAGGTGCAAACTCAGCAATAAGTTACTAACTCTGGGGCAATAACACCACTCATGAAGTGCTTTGTTGTTTGTATCCTCTACGTCTAACAGGCCTTTGTTGTCTGTATCCTCTACGTCTAACAGGCCTTTGTTGTCTGTATCCTCTACGTCTAACAGGCCTTTGTTGTCTGTATCCTCTACGTCTAACAGGCCTTTGTTGTCTGTATCCTCTACATCTAACAGGCCTTTGTTGTCTGTATCCTCTACATCTAACAGGCCTTTGTTGTCTGTATCCTCTACATCTAACGGGCCTTTGTTGTCTGTATCCTCTACATTGCACTTATTTCTTATCCCCAATAACTGAAATGCTTCCCTTCATCCACTATCAGTGCTTTTTGTTGCCATTCATCAAACCCCAAATATAGTTGGAAACGGCAACAGTTGGGTCGATGTTTGCAACTCCTCTGCAAAAAACGAAGCACTTCTATTTCAGACCTCATAAGAGACCCACGACACAACATAATCTTGGTGTTAACCAGTCAGCATGGACGTATTCTAAAAAAAAATTGTATTAAGTTTTCTGCTAAAAATCAAAAAACGGTTACTATTTCAAAATGGAAAGAGTTTTCAGCCATGTATATAACCTCAGACAGCCATAAAACTGTGAACTGACCTCCAGCTTACACCCTATATTACCTCAGACAGCCCTAACACTGTGTTAGACCTCCAACTCACACACTATATAGCCTTAGATAATCCTAACAGTCATGCTTTTCACAGCTTTTCCAATATACAGAAGGCGAGATGGCCACACAACCCACCAGAAAGACTGACCCTACTGGCCATGAGCTGTCTGGCCAGCCCCATCTGCCCTGTCGTCTTCAAAGGGAGGAAGCGGCAAACTTTGATCTTTTCCGTCTGATGCTGCCACAGTGGAAGCTCAAACAGGTCAGTGTGTGTGTGCAGAATGGCGTCTGCTGGAGATAAGATTGCAAGGGCTGGAGCAGGGTCCAGACACCTGGACAGGTCACAGCATGTGTAACATGTCATTATCTAGAGCTAACTGGACAGCAAGAATTTGGGCCTGGAGCTAATTGGACAGCAACAAATTGGGCATGGAGCTAACTGGACACCAATAAATTGGGTCTGGAGCTAACTGGACACCAATAAATTGGGCCTGGAGCTAATTGGACACCAATAAATTGGGCCTGGAGCTAATTGGACAGCAACAAATTGGGCCTGGAGCTAATTGAACACCGACAAATTGGGCCTGGAGTTATCGGACAGCAACAAATTGGGCCTGGAGCTAATTGGACAACAACAAGTTGGGCCTGGAGTTATCGGACAGCAACACATTGGGGAGGTAGCAACTGAACACACCAGCTTGTCACACGCTGACAAGAACATTCACTTTCTTACATGCCTGCCCAGCTCATCTCATACCCTTACTCAACTGGATTAACATCTGCAGACAGGGAGGAAGCAGGCAGCCAGCTGGTGTCACAGTAACCAATCAAGTAACGATCACCTTGTCTGAGTTAGGTACTGCCCCCTTCAAGAACTAAGTGGAGGGTGGGAGGGGGAGGGGAAAGGGCACGCAGGAGACGGAAGGCATGGGGATGGTGAATTTCAGCAACAAAGTCTTGTCACTGAGGGCAGCTAAGCTGTAGGCCCCGACACTCCTGGCTTCAGAACAATCTGTTTCCATCTACAAAGCCGGCCAGCCATACGTCCTGCAATGGCGTGCAAAGACACGCTTTTCTCACTCTTTTTTCACCAGGTCTTCCTGCCCTGGATCTCACCACCATCAGACTGTCAACAGTCTTTGCGGACAAATCCGCTTTTGGTATTTGTTGTTTTGATGCATATGCCTCCACATGAGACACTATTATTGGGGTTTTGTTGTTGTTGTTTGTTTGTGTGCTAGTCACAGTTGTTGTACTCACACTTGGCGTACAAAATACAGCCAAACTGTATGGGTAGGAAGGTTAAGTAATAAAATCAATTGACAATAAAATCAATGGACAGGAAAATGTACTGCCAGCAGTTTTACCCAGGATATTGTGTCTTTCAAGCATATCACAAAATCTCAATGTGCAAATGCCTTCTCACCAGTTAAGTATGAACGGCAGCAATAGGTGCATTTTTCAACAGTTGAAATTTAGACATGCAAAGTGGAAAAAAAACCAACAACACCAACAACAAAAATTGACAGGAGAAACCTAAGACAGAAAAATATGGAGCCAGAGACCTGAACACAACAGCACGAATACAGTGTAGTTGCACAAGCTGTGGTCATCTGGCCGCTAAAAACTCACTGGAGCCAGTCTTGTCCTTTGGAGTTTGCAGGTCAATTATTGTAATGCTCAGCAAATGGACTTATTTTATGTGCAGCATAAATACGATAAGACTCGCATTAACCTTTAAATATCAGCAGAAAAGTTGAAGGTGCTGGCAGGAATACGACAACTGCTCTACAGAATTCCATCTAATCTGTTTTAATGTTATAAAGCGTTGCAATGTATATATTTTAGACATAACTGATAGGGAAAGGCTATTTGATTACTTGTATAGAATGATTGTTCTGTGTGCATGCACGTGTGTATGTGTGTGTGATAGAGACAGAATTAACAAGAGACACACACTATGCAACAGGACAATGCCTAGAAGATGCTGGGGATTATTCTGTGACTAGAGATATCGCACAAACTCAGTGAGGACAACACCAGTCAGCACTGGAAATGAAGATTGAGAACCAAGCCATAAAAAGCTCCACTGTGTTTCCAACTGCTTGAAACTATCAAAAATGTCGCGCCATGTCACGGGAAGCAGAACACTGTTGCTAACTGTGCAAACTGTCTGATGCGCAAACATAGCAGGCATGACAACTCACAGCTGGGTGCCTCTGTCAAATTCTCAAATGCTTCTAACATTTCTGTCACAACTGAGGTTACTTTTACTCATGATAGTTATTTCTGTCAGATGTTTCTGTCCTAACAGCTGCACAAAAGAATAGCCTTCCAATTCAGCATCACTCTTTCACTTAAAGGTTAGAGTTTCAAGGCATCAAATATTTTTATAGCACAGCATAAAATAAGCTATTGGCATCGATATCACATGAGCATGTTTTGGTATTTCAATTACCAATAAGAATACTTTCTGTGATTGTTAATATATTTCATTATGAACAAACTAAATAAAGCTGTACAGACATTTTACCTTTTGAAAACACAACCCCAATACAATTCCCAGAATCTATTGAAAAAGAAAAACGTCAATAAATAAGCATTCATTAATGTGACAGCAATTTAGCATCAAACATGTTAGGAAGCCACAGACAGGCAAATATTTGTGAGAGGACAGTCTGGCATCAGAAGTGTTAGAATGACAGCAATCAAGACTGCAGAGTGTTAAGACATGCACACAACAGCAGCCCATGCCAGAACTGCCGTGGCTGTTGAAGAGGCGGTGAAGGCCGCTTGGCGCAAGCAGCAGACAAGCAGCAGCAAGGGGGGCAGTTACCTAAAGCAGGATTGTAAAAACGTAGGAAAATGACGGTGCCAGTGGCCGTGATGCTGTCACCAGGGAAACGCAGACTGATCACTTGATCCAGGCAGTGGCACATGGTCTGCAGCTTGGGAGGGAACCTGTGGGGAGGTGACAGGTAAATGGGGGGTTGGGGTTGGAGAAGGTTATAACAATGAGACCATCAAGTCACACAACACAAAGCATCTAAAAAAAATCACATTTGAGTAAAACTAAAGTCCTGTCAGTTAAAAAGCTTCAAGAAATAAGCAGAACCTGTTGACAGAACATGAACAAGGCAAGAAACTGTCTCTATCTGTGTTTGCTTTAGCAATATCATGATCAAGGGGCCACCTATAACAGACAGTTAAATGTAAGAATGAGCAAAAAATGCAAATTTCTTTATCTAAATTTGTGTTTCTTTAGCAATACCTTACCCTGACCGAAGTGCTATATTCTCTTTTAGTGATCCCTATACGCACCCTCCAAACAAAAATAACCCACATAGCAACCCTGGTAAGCCCCCTCTGTGCGTGCACACAGCATATGCCTTCCGTGCGCACAGCTCACTGACCAGGTCAAGCTGACTTTGTCAAGCCAGAAAAACCCAACAGCAGGGAGGAGGGTGGGTCTATGATGAGTCATGGTAAGTATTGTTAAACACAAATTTAGATAAAGAATTTTGCATTTTCTTGTCACAATACTGTACCATGACCCAAAGTGCTGACAAAAAGGAGGCGGGTGATACCAAACAAAACTTACCAGAGGTGTTGAGTGACAAAAGCTGCCGCCACCCCAAAAAGGTCATCCTTCCGGGAGAGATCCCTCAGATAGTGGTTTATAAAGGGATCCTCGACCGCCAGTAAGCCGCCAGCAGGACATCTCTCAGTGCATGAGACTGAGAGGCTAGTGAGGTGGCACACACCCTGACCTCATGCGCGTGTGTGGCGGCTAAGGGCAGGGATGGATCTAGTCTCCCGCCGTGCTGTCGTTGTAGCATACACACGCTGAACAACAGTTGTGACCTAGCACGAGATGCTAGCTTTAGAAATCTCTTGCGTTCGACCAGGCTGCAGGGAGAGGAAAAGACGTCTCTGAGAAGCAACACATAATGGACGTTACGGTGTCTGTACTCATGCAGTGCCCAGGCCGGACAACTGGCTAAGTCAGGTTCAGACAGGGCCAGGATCGCAGCTAAGGGAAGGATGGTAACCAAATGAGAAACCAATAACCAGAAACTCGGGCAGGAACGCCAGAGACCAAGAACCATCGCGCTGCTGGTGGACATCCACCTCCAACCCTGAAAAAGCGTGAACTTCACTGGCTCTACGACCAGAAGCTAACATGACAAGAAAAACTGTCTTAAGCGTTGTCAGGCAAAGAAGCCTGATGCAGAGGTTCGCTGGGAGAAGAGCAGAGGGCTGCCAGCACAAAGAAAAGGTACGAGGCTGGCACCCTGCAGTGAACTCGAGCTTGGGATAGCGCGATGCCACGAATCACTTCCGCAATGATGGACTGGTTACTGCACAACTTCACTCCCAGCTGTCAGAGGGTGGCAAGGACTGCTGGCCCATGCACCCGCACAGCCGAGACAGACAAACTCACTGTGTCGGCAAGAAACGACAGGCGGTTAGCAAGGTTAGCCGCCTGGGGCCTGGTTGGGTCTACCCCCTGGGACCAACACCACTCCACCCAACGCCGCCAGTGTCGCACCCCTTGTGGAACTGCGATGGGCAGAAGCCAAGAACTGCAAGATGGAAGTGGTAGCACCACGATGCACTGCATGATGGGCTACAAGACCCATGCGTGCAGATGGAGAGACTGGGGGTTGGCGTGGGGAATGCTGGACTGTGGCTGGAAGAGGGCTGTGACAGGAACCCACAGTGGAATGGGATCTGCTTTGCTCAGCCACAGAAGATTAGGAAACCATGCTTGGACCGGCCAGTGTGGTGCAATGAGGATGAGACGGGAATGATCAAACCTTCCGCAGCACGTGGGAAAGGAGGGGTAAGGGGGTAAATGTGAGAAGACATAGACCGGGAGTGGCTTGGTGAACCGTGTGGCGAACAGGTCCACTAGCGGCTGAAACCAGGCCGACCACATTGGTTCCAGAACCGAGTGAGCCAGTGTCCACTCGGTCTGAAGAACAAAGTGTGGGCGACTCAGGAGGTCTGCAAGAACACTGACTGAGCCTGTCACATGTCTTACTGACATTAAGAAGCCGTGGCTCTGAGCCTAGAGCCACAGATCTTCCGCCTAAGTCGACAATGCCACTGAGTGGGTACCACCCTGATGGTTGATGTACGCCACTACAGTGGTGTTGTCGGAGCGCATTCTGATGTGCGCTGGGGGAAGCACATCGCAACAACTCTCCAGAGCGAGGCAAACTGCATGCAACTCCAGCAGGCTGATGTGCAGATTCCCCTTCACTTCCGACCAAGTGCCAGAGGCAACATGGTTCAGGAAGTGGGCGCCCCACCCCCACAGGGAGGAGTCTGTGAAGACTTCGGCCACTGGAGGGGGGTGCACGATGGGAACGCCTGATGTCAGCCAGGCCAAATCTGTCCATGGCTGAAAAAGGGAACAAACGCTTCCGGTTCTGGAACCAGTGCATCCCACTGTTGGGAGGACTGGTGCCACCATGCTGCAAACACCCGCTGGATCGGTCGCAGGAACACTGCCCCGAGGGGGACCAGCGGAACCATCGACACCAACGTTCCCACCAAAGATGCCAGCTGCCGCACAGTGAAGGGGCTGCTTGACAAACTTGTTACCAGAAGTTGGGATGAGCTATGCGTTGGAGCACAAGGCGGACAGTCCAGGCCACGGTGTCGAACTCTATGCCTAGGAACGTGAAAACGGTCAAGGGCAGGAGCTGTGACTTACTGAGATTCAGAGAGAATCCCAGCAGATGGGCCTGAGACATGACCTCCTGCATGTGCAAATGGCACAGGCCAGCATCCGCTGCGAGGATTGCCCAATTGTCTAGGTACACTCGAAAGCGTATTCCCCGCTCGGACAACAACACCATGGCAGCGGAAGTGACAGAGAGGGCGGAACATCTGCAGAAGTGATGGTAGCCGTGGGCGACCGACGATGACCATCCATCTTACATGTTCCAGAGTGATCCCGTCGGGCACTCCCATCTGAACCGGATGTAGGGTGGGCCTCACGTGGCATGACAGTGAATGAACAAATGGAAACAGCAAAATGAAAACAAACACTGTATACGGGGTTATGGCAGTTACTGTAAAAGTTACTGTACAAGTCATGGCCCAAAAACAAAAAACAAAAAGGCAAGAAGCAAATCGTGAGTACAGATCAACATGACCAGGTCACGACCCAGAGACCTGTAAACCCCCCCCCCCCCCCCCACAGACTAGCCAGCTGAGACAAAGTGCAAAACGCTAAGTCGCGAAGGCGAACAAACAGCGTACGTAGGACAGAAGTAGCAATGAAAGAACACAAAATCACTTCCCTGAAAAACCGCTGACGCAGCACAGAGGTAGGGTATAAAGGACCGCCAAGGCAAAACCACGCTGTAAAGGCTGGAAGGTGTAGGCAACAGCTCATGCACACGTCCTGCTGGCAGCGCAGCGCTTGAGAAAGTCAGCTTGACCTAGACAGTGAGCTGTGCACACGGGTGGCATATGCTGTGCGCATGCGCAGAGGGGGGCGTACCAGGGTTGGTATGTGGGTTATTTTTGTTTGGAGGGTGCGGTTAGGGATCACTCAGTGAGAATATAGCACTTTGGGTCACAGTACAGTATTGTGACAAGAAACCATCCTTTATCATCAACTTTCTGCAATACCAACCTGTTTGTCTCCCAATATACTAACAATCTAGATGCAAAAAGATCTGTGGATGCCATTCCCCCAATTCAAAAGACGGACCCTGGGTAGGCTGGAGAGGTGAATGTCCACCAACACCTTGTACTTGGCCCCCACATACGCCATCAGCTACACCACCACGTACACCACCACATACGCCATCAGCTACACCACCACGTACACCACCAGCTGCACCACCACATACACCATCAGCCACACCACCACACATGCCATCAGCTACAACACCACACATGCCATCAGCTACACCACCACATACACCATCAGCTACACCACTACAAACACCATCAGATACACCACCATATACACCATCAGCCACACCACCATATACACCACCAGCCACACCATCAGCCACACCACCACACATGCCATCAGCTACAACACCATATATGCCATCAGCTACACCACCACATACACCATCAGCTACACCACTACAAACACCATCAGCTACACCACCATATACACCATCAGCTACACCACCACATACACCACCAGCCACACCACCACATACACCATCAGCTACACCACCATGTACATCACCACACACACCATCAGCTACACCACCACAAACACCATCAGCCACACCATCACAAACACCATCACACATGCCACCGCATACACCATCAGCTACACCACACACACCATCAGCTACACCACCACACACACCATCAGCTACACCACCACACACACACCATCAGCTACACCACCACACACACACACCATCAGCTACACCACCAGCTACACCATCACATATGCCACCAGCTACACCACCACACACACCATCAGCTACACCACCACACACACCATCAGCTACACCACCATGTACACCATCACGTATGCTACCAGCTACACCATCAGCTACACCACCACATACACCCTCAGCTACACCACCACAAACACCATCAGCTACACCACCATGTACACCATCACGTATGCCACCAGCTACACCATCAGCTACACCACCACATACGCCATCAGTAAGGCCAGCCATCAAATATCACCGTCTCCCCCTGAAAAAGCCCCGAAGGAAGGCTGGGGTTACTGATGTCCTCCCCTCGGGCCATAACTTCAGAGCTATCCACTGGTTACACTTTACTATCCATTCTCTTTTATCTGATATCTTATTATTTCTTCTCCTCTCATCCAGTTGGCAGCTTTTTTTTCTTGAATGTTCTTTTCTCTCACTTTGATGGCTCCCATGTCTGAGTCATGTAGTTGGGGTTAGAAGGCAAATCTTAGTTGATGGTATAGTAAGACTTTTCTGCCACATGGCGCTAGTTTTTCATACATCCAGTCTGTTACTTCTGTATCTGGTTCCTCTACTCTAAAAATCTTTCCGATGACTTTTTTTTTACTGTTTTTGAATCTGGAGTGCACAATTTATCAATTACCAATCAACTGACTTTTAAAAAAGGAGGAAAAAAATTATCAAAACTAGAAATTTTCAAAGGACACATTTCCACCATGGGACAAAAGAATTGCATCCATGTAGATCAGATTACATGGCGGTGATTGCATCCATGTAGATCAGATTACATGGCGG
>SMGT01010100.1:67387-87211 GCA_004794575.1 Lanistes nyassanus
GATTGCATCCATGTAGATCAGATTACATGGCGGCGATTGCATCCATGTAGATCAGATTACATGGCGGTGATTGCATCCATGTAGATCAGATTACATGGCGGCGATTGCATCCATGTAGATCAGATTACATGGCGGTGATTGCATCCATGTAGATCAGATTACATGGCGGTGATTGCATCCATGTAGATCAGATTACATGGCGGTGATTGCATCCATGTAGATCAGATTACATGGCGGTGATTGCATCCATGTAGATCAGATTACATGGCAGTGATAAAGCCCAAAGGTAAAAGAAAACAATGCTAAAAAGCATGTGGACACTATATCTCCTCTTTCTTTAATGAGGTGTCCAATTAAAATTTAAGTTTTGAAAGTATCTGCGGTATGTTTATCAAATATCTTCTCAATCCATCTCAACAGTTTCCCTAGACCGAAGTTTGACAATGTCCATCAACTGCCTTGGGAGCAGGTCACTTTCACTGTCACAATGCACACTAATAAACAAAAGGTGGGTGGGGGGTTCTTGCTTAAAGTCCTGCCACAAACTGCGCATATCAGGACAGTGCTGCTTAGACAAAGTTAACGTCCTGCCACACGTGGGACTGGTGGCGCAACACGGGCCTCAGTCCCACCCAGTCACATTATACTGACACCGGGCCAACCAGTCCTAGTGCTGTTCCCTGTAGCGCCAGGCGTCTGGCAGGGCACCTACTAGATTGTCAATTTTTAAGTCTTAGGCATGACTTGGCTGACCTCCTGTCTGGGAAGTGGACACCTTAACCTCTACACCACCGAGGTGGTCCTCTCTGATGAACAAGGCTGATGAGCTGACGAACAATATCAAAAAGCTAATAAGACATCCCTGTCAGGTGTGGGACAATTTTTCCCCACAATGTTATCTAAATGTACAGAAAGTTTCAGTTTTATGTGGGTCACATGTTCTCACAATCCTGTCTAGATTTCCACAAAGTGCCAGCTGTGGGGGGGACACTTCCCCACTCCCCTATCCTGTCTTCATTTAGTGTCAGGTGTGTATGTGTGTGATATTTGGTCCCACAATCCTATCTATATTTACACAGTGTCGGCTGTGTATGAGACACTACCTCCCTCCCCCTCCCCTCCATTCTGTCACATTTACACAGTGTCAGCTGTGTGTGAGATGCTCTCTCACAATCCTGTCTATATTTACACAGTGTCAGCTGTGTGTGAGATGCTCTCCCACAATCCTGTCTACATCTCAAGAAAGTGTTAGCTGTGTTTGGGACATTTGGTCCTACAATCCTGTCTATATTCACACAGTGTCAGCTGTGTATCAGCTATGTATGGGACACTCCCCCCTCATTAAATCCTGTCACATTTACACAAAGTGTCACTTGTGAGATACTTGTTCTCTCACAATCCTATCTACATCTACAGAAAGTAACTCCAGGACTAGCTACACTTTAAAAAAAAAAAAAGTACACAGCTACAGCAGCATGTTAACTGGAAAACACTCAAGAATGACTGTGCTATATGAGAAGGGAATGGTAAAATCTGGTTGTAGAAGTTTAATGTGACATTTAGGTAAATGTACACATCCACAAACATGCACCAATGTGCAGTGACAGAGAGCAGCTGCTGACTTACTTGGGTGCAGACTCAACAATTGCTGTAAAGACTTTCTGCGTCATCTCCAGCAAGCTGCGCTTGTTATCCTCCAGATTTTCACCCTGCTCCAACCTGCAAAATTCAGCACACAAATCAAATGGACAGCAAGCTGGCAAATACTTGCTATTTATTCACATGTGTTGCATAGCATAGTACTCGAGAACTGTTGCTCATCTCTTTACGTTTGATTCTGCATCTTTTTGTCTGTAGCAGATTTGGATGCCACACCCCCTCTGCACAGCACGGCTACATAAGCACCCTTTGACTTTAGTCAGGCTAGAAATATATTCTATATGCTGTGGATCATGACAGCAAAGCCACTATCTTGCAAAATTCATCATACCACCACCCTCCTTATTCATGTAGTTTATCAGGGAGCAACAGACTTGCCTTTTCGGTAACAGTTGACTCCCTCCTCTGCAATACCATTTCAAACATTACCAAAACTAATTTTACTTGGAAAAACGTCCTTTACCCTGGTTAGTTAAGTACTGAACATAAAATGGCCAGGGTTGTTGTTTACTGTTTCTGAGCGTCAAGTCACCAACAAAGGATATATCATGATAACGGGATTAATGGGAACAGTGGTCAATTATGTGGCGGGAAAAGAAAGGGGAGGAAACTGAAATGCCCGAGGAGCTCCCAATGGCCAGCCCTATTACACAGCCATATACAGAGCACGTTCTAGGTATGGTATCCAGTCCCACAGCCCTCCATGTCCGTAGCAAGCATGCATTATTGCCATGCTAAGGACAGCTCCTGACATTCCAAAGGAGTGTGGTAATGACACACACAGACACACGACCATCTCTTGTAACATTACAGGTTTTGCTGGTAAGTGTGGTGATGACACACACAGACACACGACCATCTCTTGTAACATTACAGGTTTTGCTGGTAAGCATAGTGATGACACACAACCATCTCTTGTAACATTAATGCTTTTGCTGGTAAGCATAGTGATGACACACGACCATCTCTTGTAACATTACAGGTTTTGCTGGTAAGCATAGTGATGACAAGCGACCATCTCTTGTAACATTAATGGTTTTGCTGGTAAGCATAGTGATGACACACGACCATCTCTTGTAACATTACAGGTTTTGCTGGTAAGCATAGTGATGACAAGCGACCATCTCTTGTAACATTAATGCTTTTGCTGGTAAGCATAGTGATGACACACGACCATCTCTTGTAACATTACAGGTTTTGCTGGTAAGCATAGTGATGACACGCGACCATCTCTTGTAACATTAATGGTTTTGCTGGTAAGCATAGTGATGACATACGACCATCTCTTGTAACATTAATGGTTTTGCTGGTAAGCGTAGTGATGACACACGACCATCTCTTGTAACATTAATGGTTTTGCTGGTAAATGTAGTGATGATGCACGACCATCTCTTGTAACATTAATGGTTTTGCTGGTAAATGTAGTGATGACACACAACCATCTCTTGTAACATTAATGGTTTTGCTGGTAAATGTAGTGATGACACACGACCATCTCTTGTAACATTACAGGTTTTACTGGTAAGCATAGTGATGACACACGACCATCTCTTGTAACATTACAGGTTTTGCTGGCAAGTGTGGTGATGACACACACAGACATGACCATCTCCTCTAACATTACGTGGTTTTCTGGCAAGTGTGATGATGACAGAAGTGTTAGGGTTAGTACTGAAGACCAGGCATTTGAATAGTACATGCAAAGACACGTCCTTTCTTGCTAAAAAAAAACCAAAACAACAACAAAAATCCGGCTTTCAAATGTACATTTGTGACTAGAATATGTCTAAAACTATCAAGTGGTTACTTGGATCACAACTATGGATTTTATCTACAACTAACACTCAGACTAAAGGTAAACATAAGGTAGGGCTTGTCTGGTATACTGTCACAGACCAGTGGGTCATAACATGTTTGACCTGGACTGCGAGTGTAGTAAGAAGGCCAAATCTATGCTAATGTTACATACGATTTCCCAAGCTAAGAAGGATTCCTACTTTGTGAACAGTGTACAGGTGGGAACATCTACCAGTATTTTGAAGGGAGACTAAACTTTAGAACTGTAGTGTCACAATGTAAGTGAAAAGCTTGAGATAAGGTGTGTGACTGTGGGATTTCATTTAGTTAATTAAAGAGATGGGTGTCCTCTTAGAAAACTACAGTGTTGTTTTGGGTTTGAGTGGAGGCATGTGACCCAGGGTGCCTGGTGGTTGTAAGCCCAGGTAAGTGTGGCCATGACAACAGACAAGAGGGAACAAGCAGCTGTCCGTGCTGTCCTGGTTCAAGAAAGAGTGCTAGGAAGCATGCAAGTCTAACTGACCTGCACATGAAAGTGTGTGAGAAATACCAGCTATTCACAAGGGCAAAACACTACGCTGTAATCTCTTCATATCCACCTTTTTTTTTGCTTTGGACTTATCATTCTAGTACAGTGTACAAATGAAATATGATGTGAGAGAACAGGGCAGCAAGTTTCCATGACAACTCACCTAGTCTGATCAATCTCGTATGACACATGATACTCCTTTTCCATATGAAACATCTCCTGTATGAGAGGTGAGAGGAGGTCACAAAGGTACCACTGCCCATAGAAGCGGAAGCAATATGCCATAATCTTGCTGGCAAGGCTATTGCCACGGAACAATGTCTGCATGCAGTCTGCCAACTCTACCTGCAACATAACAAGCTCCACAAGATACCACAGGTATCGCTTTAACTACAAACTACTAACAGCTTTTACTGCTCTTTTTCCTAGCAATGCAGGCTAGCGAGTTCAAATAAACAGCACTAGCCCATGGAACAGATATATGGGATATGGCTCCCGTGCGGTGCTGTTTATTTGTGTTTGGCGTTATACTGTAGCAACATTGCGTGCACAAGTGAGCACCATACCACTACCACTTGTCCGCCATCATCATTACTGGCGAACAGTTAAACACGAAACAGAACAGCGTTTGCAGTGCTACTGTCCATTTCCTTTTTGGTTCCATTTTAAGTTTTTCTTTTTCATTTTTGTATGAATTTGATTACAACCATGCTTGTCTTTCACAATTTGCCCTGTACGTATCACTTCCATCTCATCTATCGTATTTCTTACATGTGCCCTCAACCTGTCTTTGGTTGATTCTTAAAACTTTGCAACACAAAGACAGCCGTGCTGTACACATGAATGGCTGTAACAGAATTACTACTCTGGCTCTCCTCTTTATCATGGTAATTAGTTCCATTGTGTAATGGTATTGACATTCTCTTGACATTCATGGTTTATACAAGGGAAAACTCATTATAAACTTTGTAACGAATCAGGTTTCGGCAGTTTAAAAATACGGACCTAGAAAACATAGATTTTTAAATATTAGCAACACACGCTACATCGACGACAGTCTAGGCGCCACTTCCCTCCCCCTCCTAGCATCTCGGCGGGATAAGAACCTGCAAGACCTTCTAGTATATTCCAAACTAAAACCGACTACCTCCCTCCCCCCTTCCTGCGGCTCCACCCCGTGCAATGTCCCCCGTTGCCACACTTGCCCCTACCTTAACACTGCCACAACACTCCACACACCCAATACCACCTTTATCATCAAACGCAACTTCACCTGCACCAACAGCAACATCGTCTACGCCATCACATGCACCCTCTGTCCCACTTTATTCTACATCGGGGAGACAGAACGCACTCTCAACACCCGCTTCACAGAACATCTCGCTGACACTAAACACCTCGCCTACCAGTACGGCTTCGTTTGCCGTATCGTGTTTCGGAATTCCCCCCAGCACGTGGTGGTCCGCCATAGGTCAGTCCCATTATGCATCCACGCCTTGTCTTTTGCCACATGACTAGTAGTGAGCAATTTCATCGTTACCACGATTAATCTGTCTTCCAAATTATACAAAATATACGTGCTATATACGCACCAGGCACCCGTATTGTTATACACATGGCTCAAATATTTTTTTCTGGTAAACATACTGAAAGTCACACATCATTTTCATCGCAGCTTTAGTATCTTGCAATTCAAAAGGATTCAGATTTTAATTGCCATAAGAATCAAACACTTGTTTCTCCGCAAACACTGTTTTCCTCTGATTTCACTTGCATTCTTGCACAGTCGACAGTGTCTCCTCACTGAGGATCGATAATAAGCATGGCATCATCTTAGCTGAAATTCCGCTGTATGTTATGGTTTGGCATCATTGCTAAGCTTTTTCACAATCAATTCTCTGCTACAAGAAATGTAAAAAGATGGGTTTGCATGGTGCAGTATGAATAGGTAGTTAGGAAAACTCTTTTTGGTGTTTTTTTGTCAGTTTAGAAATGGCACTATTCTTAGACTTAAGGAATGACTTTGTGTAGTTCGTCAGAACGAGAACAAGTGAGAGCAAACAGAATCGAAAATTCGATGTCAGCACCAACCAGTAATGGAGACACTTCTGTTCTCTCATCTAACTGGTTCATTCCGTATGACCTCATTGCATTCTGTGCATTGATTGGCTCTCATATTTTTGGTTCTTTCCCCTCGAGTATGTTTGAATTTTAATGTTACTAGATTAGGTAAGTAAGGTTATATAGAAGGCACGATCTTCTAATATTCAGAGACTGATGGGCAAAGACTCCAGTGAGTTTGACTAATCTGGACTTTGGCAGATTTCCAAGTTTCCTAGTTGGTACAGTAGAACCCATCTGACTTAAAATATCCCAGACAAAAGGTCTTAAATGAGGGGTGACCTTGTCTGGGTGATGTGCCACGACTCAAATAGAAAATGAACAATGTTAAATGAAAGGATAATTATTACATGTATTTATTTAATGTTTAATTAAATATTTGAAGATGTATTGGTAAAAAAATAATAGAATGGGGATATACTCTATACCACAACTGCTTTATACATGCAGACTATATCGTTAACTGTTACAAAATCGGCAAGTATGTAATCCCCAACTTTAAGCCCATTGTTGTCTGCGTGATGGTGCTGATCTTTTGCTGGTGGCATGAAGTGATCTGGTTGCCAGTTCTTATCAAGCTGTGCCATCTGCATTTTAATTTGACTTCCGCAGTCTACTGTCTGTCAACAATTCTTTGTGCAAAATTCACATCTGTCGGGCTATCGACATTCAAAATTTAGTCTGTCACATCAAACAGGTCGACATTTTGGTCCGTCTCCATATCTACGTTCAAGCTTTCGGTTGCTAACAAAAATGTAATGCTATAGCTCACTGGCGTTCTTAACAAGCGCCAGAGGAAGAATGGCACAAGATTTATTGCGAACAGCAGCCTGAAACTGAAATGCGATTAAATCTTCCATAATTTGGTAAAATTACATAAATCTGAGTAATCATGCATGTCAGGTGAGGTATCAAACATAAGATATCCGCATATCGATCGTAGACAATGGACACAGCTAAAGACAGAACAGAGTCAACAAAGTGGTAAAACTCACACCAAAACTGGACTGGAGCACACTGTATGTTTCTCAAATGTGTACAACAGAATTAGTTGCAAAAGGCAGGTCTGCTAAAGATGGAGAAATTTTATTAAAAATGAAAGCAGACAACAGTCGGGAGACAAAAAAATGTTAAGAACGTTATTCTTCCCCAATCTACAAAGTTCTGATCGCACATGTGGATTTCTAATGCACAACTTCAGTGATAATGTAGTTAAATTTTACATTTTAAATGTTAAATTTTTTTTTTTGTAAAGCTGCTGCTGTAATTTTAGTTATGTGTGGTTTCAGTCTTGGAAGTTGGGCATGATTACTAAATTTGAAAAATGGGCACTGAATTCTTTTAATTTGTGACGATATTGGGTCAGGATTCTTATGTTCCTTACAAAACTCACGCCAAAAATAAAAAGGAATGCAACCCAGATGAAAAAAAACTGTTTCAACTTTGTTCAGAAGATATCATTCTTGCAAAGTAACTAAGAACCATTCGAAGAATTTGTGAATTTAGTTGGACATCACGTCACGTTTACATTGGTCAATTTGACATCCGAATACCATGAAACCTGCCACCCATTTTCTCTGATACAGCTATGAGAACGATAGCGATGACAAAACTCTCCAGTTATTTCTGCCTGATAGAAGATCACACTTAAGTTCTAAGATCGAGTTATGGTCATAAAAAGTCTTAAATGACTGGTCATGTCAGGTTTGAGGGGGGGGGGGGGGCATAAATGAAAAGACAAAGAGAAGACGTTATGGGTCACAAATTTTGGGTCATAAATGACAGGGAGTCGTAAAAAAAGGGGTCATATTTCAGGGGTTCTACTGTACTGCGAAATGTGAAATGCTTCTTAAGGTCCCATAGCAACTTGGAAACGAGTAAATCGGCCCTTATTCTCTTAGCACGAGATGCGGTTACCACAAGGTCATTTCTCCCGTCCCCACCATCTCATGATAAGCAGGTTCCACTGTATTGTTTAGATCAGACAAGTGCCATTGACAACTTGCAATTCATATCACATGCAGTCACAGTCACAGTCCAGGTTCAATTACTAAATTTGTCTGTGGTCAGAGCAAAATTGAGTAACTATCAAACAAACCTGCTGTCATTCTAACAGAGCTTTTGTCTTAAGCTACGACAGATTTACTGAAATTTACTCAACAAATCAGAGAAAAACTGCCTGAAGGAAAAGTTTCCACTGAATGCTAACCTCTTTGGAAAACATATTCCACAACAGCTGGTACAGCAGACGCTTGGCATCAAACAGGCTGACAAACACTCTGGCCAGTTCATCCTACACAAACAGAAAAAATGCTTTCTATACAAAAACAGCTTCTGATTACCAAACAATTGTTACAGTTTTTACATAACTGCTATAGTTTTCGCAATGAACTGGGTGTTATGGCATAGCATGGATTTGCTACACGTGCATGTATAGTGTGTATAGTGTAATGGTTTTCTGGGTGCTACGGCAAAGCATGGATTTGTTAGGAGAAATGTAAGAGTACATTGCGGGTGTTGAAGAGCGGCCCAGTCTGGAAGACAGAGAGAAAGATTTTATGCCATTTGGTATATGTGTGTAAAACTGTTTTCATCAGCTGACAGACTGTGCATTCAATTTGATTAATGGATCCAGGTCCTACACCTGCTGGGCTGCTGAACAGTTTGGAATTTCTTGTTTTCTATCATGAAAAAATGTAATTTTTCCTGCTGCCATTTCATGGTGTGCTACAGTTTCAGAGGTCCCATGCCAAAATGTACTTGACAGACCTGGATTTCTCAAACAACACTTCACTCAGAGCAAGGAAAACTCAAACTCAAACAATAGTCAAGGTGAAGGAATTTATCATCCACAGGTGGGAAATGGAGAAAACAGGAATTGAAAACTGATGAAAGTGCACCAAACATCAATGATGACAGACCAGAAAGTATGTGACTGGTCTTATGATGCCAGAGTGAGAAACATTCCTGTGATCGGAAAGCTAATCTAAGAAAAAGCATTGTATACAGTGATAGAATACGGCTGTGATGACTTCATGGCACCTAACAGGTGGTTATGATGTTACGATTTCGGGTCCTTGAACACAATGCACACATGGCAATGTCGAGTGGTGAGAAGGGGATGTCAGTAAGAGTTATAGTGAGGACTGGATGAAAAGATTGCCAAGCATTTGTGAATGATACAAACCCGAGAAAAACCTATACAAAGTATATAGGCTAAAGCATCTTACAGTTAAAATCAATGTATGCTGCCTCTTTTAAAAGGTAGCATTATGGCTGTGTCAAATGCGAACAGACAGGAAGAGCAGATGTGGCCAGCTTGTTCAGCGCTGTACAGGAAATTCAGGCTCTGTGGCTGTCATCAGTGGGTACTGTGAGCAGCCTTGCTCAGATGTATCAGTAAGCCTAGGGTGAGTGGTGAAAGAACTGACTGGGCACAACACTGTACCCACAGTATCCTGAAGTTTTGAGGTACTTTTCTATCTTAAGACCCTCTGTGAAGAAAGCTCCTAAACTCTGAGGCCCTGATGAGACTGATGGACACAAACCCACGAGAAAACAAAAACCAACCATCTGGGTGTTGGAGACAACTTGTGCCAATGCCATGGCAATCGGCAGCTCCCCCTTGTCACCAATCATGGTCACCAACTCAACCAGGCGCTCGAACCTGTCAGCCAGGGCTGTCTCAGCCAGCGTCTCAAACTCCGTACCCTGCTGAAGGATTTTGGTCAGCACCTCCATGAAGGCTGCTCGCGTCTGGGGGTCTTTGTGGTAGCCCAGAGCTGAAAGAGATTATCATCCCCACCATCACAATTTACATCTAACATAACTGTCCACAGCTGTATCCTAATGAAAGGATACACCTTAGAAGGAAGACCCCAGGTGTGTGTATGAACACTCAAGGACATCTCAGTTTGGAAGCAGAAGTCTGTGGTAAATAATATATGGCACAAATCTATAGTAAATAAGGCATTCCCTCCTTGCATCCACAAACCTATTTTTTAAAAAAAGATGCTCCTTGCTTGTATGCCTCAAATCTAAGGTAAATAAGCCATTCTTTCCAGGTAGGCAAACACCTGTTGTAATGCACTGGTAGCTTGCACGCACAACCTTCTTGCTATATGCAAACCAAGGAACTCTCTACTTCTGTAATTGTTGCACAGTACAACTCATCAAATAATGTATTCCCTGCATGCATGTCTAACCTCCACAGGTTACTAGTTTCAAAATGGCAGTATAGAACAAAAGCTGTCTGCTTCCATCTGCAAGTTCTCTCCCCTATCACAACTTCAGTAAAAAGAAAGAAGAAAGATACCACAAGCAAACATGGCAAAGTAGTCCCTTGTTAGTTTCATTTACTTTTTTACTCTAAAATAAGGAAGAAGAACCAACAAGTATTTAATGTCCTGCCAGGCCATGAATTTGTAAAGGCTTGTAACAATATTGGTATTGGCCTTCATACTCCTACCCTCATGTGACGAGAGGCAGGCACCTGCATAATTGGGCCGACCTTTCCAGGGCCTGCCACATGCTGGGGCAGTCAGAGAGGTGATATGGTGACCTGACACTGCACTGGACATTAATTCTACGGCGAGCGCCGTTAATAACTGGTAAACAATTAGCCACCTACAATTAATAGCTGTCGGGCTAGTTGTATGAGCGGAAAACTCAGGGTCAACAGTCAGAGCCTGTATGGTTGACTGGGGACGCGAGGCTAATGACAAAAGTGCTCGGCTCAAGTAACCCCCAAACGACGTCATAAGTCTGTCCAGTCAGCGGGCAGGTCAGGGCCTAACTGTCGCCAGCCATTTGAATGCCTGGATGCTGATTCTCTGCAATTAAGCAGGCCGTGCCAGCAACGGGGGGAGACTGAAGAAGAAGCCTTTAGAAAGAGAGAGGGGGGGACACACAGAGGGTCCCTTGGGGGAGATACCTCTGAGACTCAGAGAGAGACACAGACTCAGGGAGAACGCCTTAGCGCGAGGCGAAGCTAGGAGAAGCCTTTGGAGAGAGAGAGAAAGGCAAGCTAGGATGGACGGCTAAGCTTATGATGCCTTTTGTTGGAGCTAGAGACTGATACGGCTCCAACGGTTATGAGGAGGGAGGTGAAGTTTCTGCTACAAGCAGAGGTCCTAGTATGAAACAGACATTTGGCCATCCAACTATGATGCTCTGTAACCTGCAGAAGACTCTCGGCCAGCCAGTATTGAATAAAAAACTATAGAACTTTTTCTTTAGCCTCGAGTCCTTGTCTGAGAGCGTGCACCCCGTTGAGATGACATAACAGGCTCATTCACATAAGAAACGTCTTGTAATTGGGTTTTATTGTGGACCCGGAAGTTGTCTGTGTGGAAAACCACAGCCTTCAAAAACAAAGTGATGAATTTTGCATAACAATAAATAAATAAAAACGGTATTATCATGTTTTGCATTAAAAATGCATGTGTGCCATCCAAACTCTGCAGGATATTGGCTTCATAAGTGGATTGTTGAGGAATGACGCTCCTTGACAACTTTTTTTTTTTTTACTAGTCTAGTCTCCAAGTGTTGTCTGCCATCGCTTTTTCATATTCGGCGCTTTTGCACGAGAAGTTAACAGCATATGAAAATCTCATACATCCCCTTTATGTTAACTAGCCATAATGACACAAGATGATCACACACGTCTGGAACACAGAAGCTAGTGGCTGACCTATGGAGTGCATAAGTCCGCTGTCAATATTGGCGTTGAGGAGGTTGGACATAGCCTGCACCGTGCAGTTCCTGAGGGCACTCAGGTTGGACATGCTGCGTTTACGGTTTGGATCCAGTGCCTTATCCTGCTCTTCTTCTGAGCAGTCATTGAGAAGATTCATGAACAGGGTCAGGTACCTGTGAACATAAAGACAGTTCATTTTCTTCAACCTGTGAGTATTTAACCTATACAAGCACTATACCCCCTCCTCCCACCACCAGGGGTCTGGATCGCTCAGTTGGTAGAGCTGTGGACTAGCAGATGGAAGGTTGCTGGTTCGAATCCTGGTGTGGGATTATTTCCTGAAGTTAGACATTGTGCAAACTCCATTCTGTCATTCCCCACACATTAAACCGTCTGTCAGCACTGGCAATCTTACCGCAGCTCTCAGTCTGGTGGTTGTTTCAGTGCATAGCTTAGTAATAGGATCCCATACCCCCTGTAGTCCAGCATCTGGATATGCACCCAGTCTGAGGTGGGACATTAAGCAACCAACAACCAACAAACCATCCTCCTCGAACCAACATATTTTAGTGACTATATGAGGAAAAAATGGAACAAGTGACTGGCACTTGGAGACAAATCTAAGTTAACAAAAATGGAACTGAATCAACAACAAATGAGGACAGAGCGCTTAAATTATCAACAGGAAGTACTTGAAAGTACTTGAAACACTCACTAAGCTAGTGCTGACCACTAGGATCCTCTGTATAATTTGATAATTTAAGCGCTCTGTCCTCATTTGTTGTTTATTAGTTATAATTTGCACCTTGAGGATTTCATGCATTTGTCCTATGTTGTGTTTGTCTTGAATCCTGGTGGTCAGCACGAGCTTAGTGAGCGGGCTGATTACATTTACTAGGGATCCTCTGTATGCACACGTTGTGCACCGAGGGTTAGCTGTGTTAAGACTAGTGTCGTTATAAAGAAAGGGATGGCAGATCTTTTTGAGGATCTGCCAGGTCCCTTTCTTTCGACCCTCTCTTTGCTATGTGTTTGGATACGGTAAGCTCCCTTGGTCGCATGCGTCTGCATATGGTTATGTTAAGCGTTTCAAGTACTTCCTGTTGAACTGAACTAAGTTAAATTAAACGATGGGCAACACAGACAATCGACCGTATCGGAAAATTACCGCTTGTGTTTGTGTTGTCCCGATGGCCATGGCAACCATGGCAAACAGGCATGGAGCCAGCGAGAGGCCAAAGGGCAGTGCTCGAAACTGGTACAGTTGTCCGCCAGATGAAGTGCAGCTACTTCTGGTGCAATTGGCGAATGAGCACATGGAAGTACACATCTGTCAGGTCTAGAAATGTGATGTAATCCCCCGGGCAGAAAGAATCGCAGAATGATGCCAGAGCTTCCATACGAAAACACACCTATGTAAACAGCACACTTGGGCACAAACAGCCGAAAGAGGGACAAAGGACAGGTAGGCCTCAAGTTTGTCCTCTTTCGACTGGCACTCCAACATGCACCGAGGCACAGCCTCCTGGAGGAAAGCAACAAGCTCCACAATGGAGCGGTAAAGAGAGGAGGGCCTCTCACCTGTTGGCTCAGATTCCTGGGAGTCCGAGCCATCCCCCACCCCATCCTCTTCCGCTGCATCCTCCGCAGAGTAGCAGGGACAGGGAGGACCAATACCCCCACCTCTGGAAATGTGCACCTTGGCAGAACTGGAGATAACACAGGATGGCGATCGCTGTCCCGACCGGAACCGAGCAGGACCGAAAGAGGGTTGCCAGTGTGACCCACACCAGGAAAGCATGGGTACTTCTGGTGGCTGGCCAGGGGAAGCAGCATGAACTGTAACTCTTCCTCCCAAGGAAGTGGTCCCAGTCAATTCAGTTTTCGCAATAAAACGGTGAATCAACTCCGACAGTTTCCCATCACAGCTGGCAATTGTACATGTAACAGACGACTGCATGGAGACATGCCACCTGCAGTCAGAAGGCTTACAGCCAAGTCCTCGTCCATCCCCACTCTGAGAGCGGCGGAAGTGGCATCAACAGACACCGGAAGCAGTTGACAGGAGGTGGAGGAGCCTGCAGGCTGCCTGAGTGGACCAGTGTAGGCAGACTGTAGTGCTCTGCAGCATCAATGCTGGGACTGAACCATGAAACCGCTGTTGAAGACATGGTAGATGCCACTGGTGCAGGGCTGAGAGGAAGTGCCATGAGACCCCGTTGGTCTCGAGACATCCTCTCCCCACACTGTCCTAATGTGTGACATCAGCAGTGTCTGAGGAACCAGCACCCACTGAAGTGACCATAGCTGACAGCTTACAATGATGATCATCAATGCGCTGCTTATCCTTCTTGACAGAAAACAGAAGCCAGCCACGAGAACTGTTCTGGTTCAAAATGTCACGAGGCATGTTAGAAGCAAATGTAAACGGCAAGTTGCGACTAGCAATAAATACTGTAATTGTGGCATGAAACCATATATGTCAGGGTTTGTTTGTGGTGTGGAGCCATGTACTCCAAGAGTTGCTTGTGGTGTGTTACCAATGGGATAAAGAGTCGCAGTGTACCACCAATCACAGCGAAAGAAATTGTTTACGTGTTGCCATGCTGTAAAGAAACTGACTGATATGAACTAGCAGCAAAATCTGTGACTGGGAAGTCTGAAAGTGATGGAACTGACATTGTGATATGATTGAACTGCACTTGCCAGGCCTCCCAGACTATCACAGGAGGCATCTCCACTCAGCTAAGTCACATAGATCTGGAGACTTATCTGTTCTTGATTCCCTCTGTATATAATAACAATTTTTGCTTACTCTGGAAATAATAACTGTAACCCTTTTTTCTATCTCTGGAAAATGCACTAGGTGTTCAATATCTGAGTGAAAGGGTGAATGTTGTATGAGGCAGTGATCTGTTGTGTGAGTCAGAAGTTTTAACATTTAAAAAATCCCCTACACTCGATTATGACATCCATGTCTTGAAGATCCCACAAGAGCACTCACAGTAGTGTACGTGTCTAAGGAGACGAAACTGCTGAAGGAAAAACTTTCCTTCCAACCAGCAGGGAGCTAAAGGAAATGACTTTATTCGTGCGAATGAATTGCAGTCATGGTTCATTTATGGAAAATTACTCTTCCTGGGTTTGGATAATTATTTGTCTGCTCTATGGAGTTCTGGAAAGTAACATTTTCTACCTTATAAAATTCCAGATTTCTGGTATATTCCAGAAAGACTTTCACCCTTCATTCGTCTCTGCAAACTTCCAGGAAGAACAGTTGTGGCTGTGTGTTTGAATGTGTAAACTTACTTGAGGAAAAGCTGTGATTTGGCCTCCATCAAGTCCCCGCGGTCACTTTCCTCTGGTTGCAATGGCAGGCCTGCTAACAAGGCAGCCACTGCTTCCATACTGGCCTGATCAAGATCTCTGAAAATGCAAATGATGCAGCAGTCATGTCAGCATTATACCAAAAGTATTGACTCAATATTGAATCAATCTACAGCATAGATATCTACTTCTATAGCCATGTCAGCATTATACCAAGAGACTCAACCAACTCAACCTACAGCACAGACACCTACTTCTAGAGCCACATGGGTGGTTGTGTAAATCTGAAAAAACAGAAAGGTGATGGCGTAGCGGGGGATGATTTTATACATTTTGGCAAGGTTAATGTAACCCGTGAATCTCATGTAAAAGTATTTGATGCTTATCATAACAGGGATCACTAATTGAGAATACAGCACTTTGGGTCATGGTACAGTACTGTGACAAGAAATGCAAATTTCTTTTTCTAAATTTGTGTTTCTTTAACAATATTTACCATGACTCAAAGTGCTATATTCTCAATTAGCGATCCCTAAATGCACTTCCAAAAAAAAATATGCACCAATACAACCCTGGTAAGGCCCCTCCACGCATCGGCACCCCACACGCTACCTGTGCACACAGCTCACTGACCAGGACCGGCAGGAGACCCAGGGAAAGTCTGCCTTCCAACAAGGAAGAAACTTTTGGTCTGTTCTCCTCATAGCATTTCATATTTTTTTCTGTTTTGTTCATTGGTTTCATCTTTTCATTTCTGTGACGAAGAGACACCAAATGAGACCACTAAACGCTGCTTTGCCATGTTAATAAGACACGTGTTCTTCTGGTTAGATCTATAATCTTTACCCTGACTAATTCTTCACTGGAGATCAACTAATCAGTAAGGCTGATATAACTACAGGGCAGGCAGTGTTTTTTCACTGCTCATTGCTCCAAATTTGCTTTTTGTTTGTTTGCTGAGACGTGTTTTACTTGCCTGACCAAAGAAATTACTTACTCCGGGTGGTCAAACAGCCATTAATGTTGAGCCCTGAGTTTGTTCACCTATTTCACTCATCTCAGAAACCTCCCTCTCCATCTCTCTCTAGTGGAGGAAGGGTGAGCACTGTTCACAAGTCCAGCATGCTGCCCTTTGCAGCACTCAACATTATTTTAATTACATGTTAATGTACCTTGTCACAGAAACGTGCCATGAAACCAATGACGCATAGTGAGTAGGGTAGTCACTTAGTGTGAGCTATGACTAAGCACTATTTTTAGATGACTGAGAGACAATCAACACGTGGAAGTAGGAAAAGGCGCGCGCAGTTTTTGAGTGGAGAGGACGATTGATGCTGAGAGAGTAGTGCCGACGACCCAAAGGGACCATGACGGATGGACTTTTCTGCAAGTGCCCAGACACCCGAGCAGAGCCCTTCATCGGTGCTGGAAGGCTGAGACAGCGTGGCCGATTTTTGTGTACAAACCCTCTGCCCAGACAGGAGGTAGGCCAAATACTCCATGGGAGTGTTTCCTGTATTTTTGTAATCATGTGTATTTTGAGAGTAGGATGCTACAGTAATGCGTGTTCGTAGGGTTTTTGTTTTGTTTGCATGTTCCGAGGCTACGTCAGCGCCTCCTGAGCAGAGATGTAACAACCCCCTCCAGAGGTGGACGTATAGGATAGCACCGGTGGTGACAACTGTGGTGGCTTCAGTGTGTGTGTCCTTTGTCGACTGACAGCTCCAGTGAACAGTTTGAAGTTCGAACCGCTAGAGTGGAGGAGCAAAGTTTTTTTTTTCCTTTTCCAAGTGAGAGATCTGTTGCGGAAGCTTGTGTTGAGATGCTTCGTAGACACTTCGTGACAGTAAGTTTTTGTGACCACCCACTTTGATGTCCCTTGTGGGTTTCGACGAACATGACGTCTATGTGACTCAATCTTGATATCCTTTGTGGATGGTGACAGACATTAAGTCTGTGTGACGCAATTTGATAACCTGTGGGAATTCTGACGAACATTAAGTCCATGTGCCACAATTTTATATCCTGTGGGAATTTTGATGAACATTGTCTGTTTGACGATCATTCGATATTCTTTGTGGATTGTCTGTGTGACGCCACTTTGGATATGTTGAATATTAAGTCTATGTGACGCAATTGTGTTATCCTGTGGGGATTCTGATGAACAGCAAGTCTAGGTGATGGTGATTCATTACCTTCGGTAGAGTACGAAGAATATTAAGTTTTTCTTTTGTGACGCCGTTTGGTATCCATCATGGCTTTTGAGGAACCATAGGTCTGAGTGATGAAACTTAGAAATCCTTTTTGGATTAAGTTGTAGCAAACGATTGGTATCTTCGGAGATACTAACTGGGGATAATAATAATGTGTGAGACTTTGAATCTCTAGTAGACAGATATGTTGACAGATTTTAACATCCTTTGTGATGAATTACTCGAGATAGTGGGACCGCGATAACCTCTGAAAAACTTAGTGAATATTATGTTGTTGGGACTGTGCATGCGAGGAGATGAACTGATTTTGGAGATTGTTAGATGAAAGACTTGAACTTGTGTGAAGACAGAAAACGTGGTTAGTTGATTCAGTTAGTGTAGATGAGAACGAGGAGAACCATAAGTGAGTGAATAGCTGGTGTATACGTGAAGATAGTGAAAGTAGTCGGAAGCCGCAAGTTGCTTCAAAGTAATAAATGCGGGAGTATCAGAGAACGAGTGAGAGCGTGTAGTTTAATAAATAAGGCCGGGTCTTTTTTTAGAAAAACTGCGGCGTCTCGTTGTCTTGTGTTTGTGCGGAGTCGTGCGCAAAAGAAAACGCCCATACGCCCTTGGTTGCTTGGTGTGAGTAAGGTAGGTGGCCGAGTGGTGTGTGACAACTGTCACCTTACATTTGGCACAAGTGACTGTGAAGGATTTTACTTTTCAGCCAGTTTGTGCTACTTTTTGTGGCGTTTTTCCAACAAGGAGCCATTTGGCACACAACTGAAAACGACATTTACCAACAAGCAAATAGAAGGCACACAACCGTGACATTTACCAGTAAGCAACTAGTAGCCACAAAACAGACTGACATTTACCAACAAGGAATTATTCTGTACACAACTGACCGTGACATGCTGCAGATGTCCCCCTGGACGTTGACCTGGTGTGAGTTGCCCATGATCCAGTCTGTCAGATACTCCACCAGCTTGTTACGGAATTTCATTTCCTGTCGGAAAGTCAGCTCATCTCTTCGCCTCATCATCTGTGCAGCAAAGCAAATGTTTGATAAAGACTGAATGATCAACAAACACAGGTGCTGCTGACATACCAGACAGACATGGACTATGACCACTGTATGCAGTGCCACAGCAGTCATCTCGTCCATAACAATTCACACAGACTGTGCTTCTCCAAGTGTACAACCCCCTTTGTGAACGAGATGCTGAAATGGGGTGTTTTTGTCCTTGACCCGGCCACCAGGTGGTGAAAGCGCTCAAAGGCATAACAATGCTAAGTGTTAATGGATCAATACTGCAATAAGTCGTCTCACTATGTATAATCCAATAACAGTGCATATTATGCTGATGCATTTTGGTTCTACTTTATTCTAAGCGAAGCAAGCGCCGAAGCAGAAAATGGTATTGCTGTTAGCGGTATAGTAGGGCCATGGGTCTACTGTGACTGATGCAGTCTAGAATAGATCTTGACTTGCCTCTCTATCAGATCTTTTTGCCTTGACACCTTCCCATTTGGTTGTCAAAGTTCAGCTTTTAGCGTATCTATTGTCCAGCTTCCATAGTTTACTGTAATTTCATGAAAATTTGAGGCCATGATAAACAAAATACCAAAAGAACTTTGCTTAGTTACCATGTCAACAAAGCAAGCTGCCAGTTGCTATGCCTTTAAGCATTTTCACCACCTGGTGGCTGGATGGTAGAGTTACCTCCCTGAACACTAGCAGAACAGCCCATTCCCTGCATCACCAGCCTAAAAAAACATCACACTTTCAGGACAGGTGCACCAACATACCTCGTGGTCATGCCATACTTTGTACACTGATAAAGTAACATGGGAGTCCAATCATGGACATACCCAGATACAAAGGTAACCCTGTCTTCTAGATGGGAAATGACAGCAAAGACAGACAGACTGACAGACGCATGGGTGGACATGGATAGATGGAAGGGGAAGACCCGATGAAGCTGACAAAGAGAAATGAGATTTCCAACTCACTGCTTCCACAAGCTGGCACAGCTTGGTTTTGATCTGAATGGCGTGCATGGAAGAGTCCAGATGCCTCACATACCTAAAAGAAAAAATTCATACAACATGTACAGTACTCGCAGTGACAAAAATAAAAGGACTATACAGATTAAAACATGCATCTTCCTCAGTTTTTTAGAGCCACATATGGCAGAAGCAGAGAGAAGTGACCAAAATGATTGGACTATAATGGTACAGCAAGAAACACAGGCTATATTCAACTCTTTAGGTGGTACAGAATGCAATACACAAACAACAACAGAACAGATGACAGTAGTCTCAAAAAAATGCAAATTTCTTATCTAAATTTGTGTTTCTTTAACAATACTTACCATGACCCAAAGTGCTAAATTCTCATTTGGCGATCCCCAAATCGCACCCTAAAAACAAAAATCCACCCAGGCAACCCTGGTAAGACCCCTCCGCGCATGCGCACACGCTGAGCTCCCCGT
>SMGT01010101.1:0-22519 GCA_004794575.1 Lanistes nyassanus
ATATAATATTACACTATTTGCCAGACTGTATGAGTCAGCAGCTGGTGGTGTCAGGTCTTGTGTCATTCGTACGTAACATTATACAGTTCAAGATCGCCGTCAATAAAGATAGTTTCTGCAGACGTCAGGGGCGAAACATACTCGAAGCACAGCAACACATTACCGTCGACAGCGACCTGAAAATAAAATTGAATAACGTCATGTAGCCAGTGTACATTTACATAGAGAGGAAACAAACTTAAATCTCGTGTAAACGCGACAAATTTTGAAAGCGAGCTGATACACGCACGTGTCGTCTTTGTCTACTTGCAAGACTGGTTGAACTGAACGCGAAAAATATATCGTGAAACATGGTTGATGCTGCTTGCGTTTCAGGTTTTCGCGTAAAATGTGACGATCATTAGGGCAAGAATATTGATAGACACCTTGACTGGATTTATCACCTTTAATCTGGTCACTAATGTAAAATTGCGTATTACTTTTCTTCGATTTGTTTATTTCATTTCATTCCGCAACTACCTTTTATTTATAATTTAAATTCCATGGGGACTGATTTACCCTCGTGTTTGTGCAGTACAAATCTTTCCTCCGTCTACCCACATATTTGGTCCTTCTCTCCTTCATTTCCTTCCTTACTTTCTGTCCTCCTTTTCTCATCCTTCTCTTTGACCTCCCGAATATCTGATTCATTTTCATTGTCTCAGTACAGTGGGAGGGTGGGTGGGTAAGCGATTGAACGAGGGAGTGTTGTAAGAGAACAGGTTTCCAGAGAGAAGAGAGTTATCATGAAAGACATACATAAAGATTTACTAACCTTCCGTTTATACGCTGCTATTTTCAACAAAATTAAATGTGCAAAGTTAAGAACTTCAAACCAAATGTGAGAAATTATAGGGTTTTAAAAAGCCACTTGTTGCCACGTTTTGTCTACCTTGAAGCGTTTGCTGTCCGCTTCAATGAGCAGCTGGAACTGTTCTCCCTGCTTCAGGGCGTAGGTCTTCTGACACACTCTCTTGCTCTTGACACCAGCCTTGTAGCTTAGAGCGGAGATGATTGTTTCCCAGTCCACCCCGTAAAACCGGACCTCAAGCACTAGGGGCGCGTTTAGAGTTGGATTATTCTTGTCGTCCACCAGCACGATGGTAAACCTGCACAGGCGCGTACACATTATACATACGGATGCACACGTACACATTATACATACGGATGCACACTTACACGTTATACATACGGATGCACACGTACACATACCAAAAAAGGGATGAATAATGTTGCGTCAGAGATCATCGTTTATAAGCTGCACATATGTCTTCTCTTCCCGTATCTTTTCGTAATTCAGTTTTTTACAATCTATTCCTCTCTCTCTCTTTCACACACACACCTCCCGCCGTTACATTACCTGTAAAAAGACTCAAATAAGGTCTGCTCGTCTAAAGCCCAATTTCCAAATCAAGGTATAAAACGTCCCACTACCACACAGTAAAGTAGTGCGTCTGTCAGAGGAAGCCTTGAAAACCACGTCCTTAATATGACTTCCAAGATAGTACTCAGCAGACAAGGGATGAAGACAAACTATTTGTCAGTTGCACAGGTAAAGACGTTCTGTCTCGTGCTTGCCATACGCATCGACGGTAAATGTCTGACTGACGTCAGCATTTCGTTTACTTACTTTTCCCCGCCTGCCTTTGCCGCTCCGTCTATTGTAACTTTCTGGCCTTCCTTCAGGGGCGGACTGGGAATCTTTTCCTCGAAAGGAAGCTGGTAAAAAACAAACAAGAATTTGTAGCGCCGTGAAATTAGAAAACAAACACATTGTCAAAAGCAAGCATAAAATCTCCACTGTGATCAGATGTTCAGCTGACTGTCGGGGATCTGAAAGACATCATGACTGTACGAATAAATGCGCTATTAAAAAAAACTGAAGATGACCTTCCGATTGTACAAATACGGGCACTGTTATGAAATGTGCACGTGTTTTCTGGAACACTCACCTTTTGAGGCGCCCCGCTGTGGCACACGCGGTAGTTATGACAGTGACGGGGAATGCAGGGAGGAGGGGGGCAGCCGGGAAAGCAGGGAGGAGGGGGGCAGCCGGGAAAGCAGGGATTGAAACACGGAGACCAATAAGCCCCGCAACACGCCATGTTGACGATCTCAGTGGGTGCGTGTCGTGCTCGCTGTCAGCTCAGCTGATTCCGCCGACTGCTGCAAGAAGACCTTTATAGAGCCTTCACCTCCGCCACCGAGACTCGCACGTCACTTCCGGCTACATGGCGTGTGGAGGTGTCGCTGGATTCAAAAACAGGATGTCTCAAGGCTGCTGACCCTGACCTGTGATCCTTGACGAACTGCTTGCTCACGAGTGGAGTTGGGCGGCAGCACTTTAGACAAGAACTGCTGTGAATCGTGTGGATCTGTCCCCTAGCTGTCTACTTTCTCGCGCTCTCTGCTTCCCACCCACCCCACTACACTTGTTCTATTGGCGGCGGGGGTCAGGTGTTTTCTCCGGGCACTCGGGGTTTCTCCCCTTCTCTTGCCCCCGTTTCCATCACCACCATCTCCCCTCCTTCCACCGCCATGAAATTTGACATGAGATTTGACATTACTTGGTAAACAACAACCAACCTCTCTCCACTCCCATCCTCGTAAGCGCGCGCACGCTAACGCACAACATCCATCCATCCATCCATCCATCCATCCATCCATCCACAAGTACATACAGACATAAATTAATGTCACGGAAACGACCCCCCTCTAGCGTTCCCATGACAAGCAGATGGAAACTTTTAATTACAAACTGGCGACATCTCCATTCCCTGTCTCCCGTTGTTGCCATAATGTAGCAAGTCTAGTAGAACAGCATTGTTAAACACAGATTAGTTCATTCATTCACAAGTTGTAGTAAATTCCCATTCATTTTACATGCCACACACGATCTTTTATTAAAGGGCTTTCTTTTTCTATACTTTCTATACATGAATATCTAGGACAACTTGACCCCAATGCACTTAATTCCCGCTCTAAGATCAACGTGTAGATTTCGCGCCGAATTCGCTCAAGGTCTCGCATCCTATTTTAGTATCAAGGTCTTTAGTGACGCAAACCTACTTCGTACTTTCGCGCCAAACTCACTCAAGGACATGCAAGCTACGCAGTTTTCTTCTAGAACTTTCTATTTCTAGAAGCTTCTGGAGACGACCAGACAGGTACACCACGTGTTACAACCAATCACAGATAGGTACGTGTCCACGTGATCGCCAAGACGCGTGGAGACAAAGCGTCTCTTACCGGCAGTCACAAGAGAACCATGAAGAGAGAAGACGTAGGGAGTGATCTCCAGAGAGACAAAGTTGTTGGCCTGAAGCATCAGGCAGTGTAGTCTTCCTAGTGTCCTGCTTGCCTAGTCAGGATAGTTAGAAGTCCACTAGGGAAGGGGGAAAGTTGTTTAGCAGACTAAGGAAAGTCTGAAAGTGGTTTAGCAGACTAAGAGAGTCTGAAAGTGTTAACAGACTGAGGAGAGTCTGTGTGTGTGCCAGAGGGCATTAGTTCTCCCGCCAATGGTGGCGGAACGTATGTACCAAGGAGGGTACTTTGATATCAAGACCGTCGTCTTGAAATCTTGCCTTTGTCGGAACCGGTGTTAGGAGACCCGGTAAATCGTTCAATCGTTGCTGTCTTGCCCTTGGAGAGAAACCTACGCTCTGTGACTCCAGGCTAGTAGAAGTTCCATCAGCCTGTAAGACTGTGATATCTAAAGATAACCTCAACCGTCAGACGTTGTCCAGGAACTTGTTCAGCGAAACCAGAATCCGCATAGATCTACAACTCCCGCACCTTGGGAAATGAACATTATCTAGAAGAATTTTACCAGAGACTCGCCAAAGCATTTTATCTCAGTGGTTTTTTGTGAACTATAGTGAAAGGACTTGAATCATACCGTGGATTTGTGTGCCGGTGTCAACGGATCTCAGTGGTGAGTGAGTTAAAACTTATACGGTTTAAATGTCCATCTGGGTGAATGATTGAGTGAGACTGTAAGTAGATCTCGTTGACACTTCTCTTCTGATCTATCTGCTAGTGAATACTTGAACCTAGTTTAGTGGAAGAGTCTATTCTGTTCTCACCTGTCATTTATTGTGGTTTCCGGTATTGAAGACTCTTTATTTAATAACATTGTATTGAGAAGCTTCTTTACTGCGTGGATTTGAGTTTGTTGAATAACAGTCAGAGAGCGAGGTAGTGTGAGTGGCGGAGTGCGCACGTCATTCTCCTATCCCCCTGTCTTTCCCTCACAATTAAGTATCTAATTATATGTCTATATATTGGTGTTTGTATATATCAATGTTCAAATCAACTAAAGTCTTATAAGGTGGGCGAGATTTGAAAAAAAAAGGTGGAGGGCAGATCATAGCCACTGCGTGGAGGATAGCGGTCAAGGCCTGTCACGACGTGCCATACCTTAAAGGACTCGACTTCTCCAGAATTACAGAAAAACTTTTATGGTGATCTCGTAAATATAGAATTAATTGAGCACTCGTCACCATAACCTTTGCTGGCTCGGGTTTCTACACCAAAGGGTGACGACGCTATGAAATAATGAGAATAACTAGAGAAATTTACCGAATGAAAAGATTCTCATACTCTGACACGTTCACTCAGTCTCACGCAGGCAAAACACTACTAGTTCAAGAGCTCCCACCCTCGTAAAAACACAACTGCAGCGAACTGTTATTCAACATATATTTCAAACACTAACTGACGCGACAACATCAAATATATCTACAGATTATTTACAGAGAATCACCGAGCTCGTGTCTAGGGTAAGACGCTGTCTGATTACGTCATAGCACGAGGAATCAGACAAAGAAGATAATCAAACTCCAGAGAGGGAATCAAACTGCAAAACGGCCTATGATCCCGCTCAATACACACATACAGTAAGTGACCGACAGCAGAGCTCCTACTCTTCGTCACTACTGAAACAACTACTTTTGCAATACACAATTCTAAAGCTATTCAACGACCAACAATGAAGCTATGACACTTCCACGACCAGCCCTCCCTCTGCCTTCCTCTTGGCGTACGCCCGGCCTCCAGCTTAACGTCTCCTGTCTCCGACAGGATAAAACCACCTATCTTAAATCAACCCGAGTCCCAGACTTTAAGATAGTTTATGGCAAGAGCAGTCCTTGCGCGGCCAGCAGTCACTTACTAGTCAGTCTCTTGACTTGTCGGCGAAATACAGCCCAGTATATGAAGCGTGAATTACTATCTGAGGCTCTTCCAACGTCCTGCTAAGATGGCGAGGGGCAGAGGTCCGTGGGTCTACGCGTGTCAGCTTCTCTTTGTCTTCCTACTTCACCTCTCCTGTGTCTCTCTGTCTGATTCTGTATATCTCCTTTCCCAGCTTAAGTACCCTGTGCCTTAAACTCGATTAAAGCGGTACTGGCCGGCCTAGAGCAGCTACCCACATTGCGTCTACCTACCTGGTGTCGAGAAAGGGAAGAGCGAACAGGCTTACCTAGGAGTGACAGGTGATAACCTAGGAGTGACATGTGGCAATCTACTGGTGAACATATCCAAGGAAGGAGCGCTCCAACGTACAGACTGTCATGCGGACTGTATGAAGCATTCAGGAACGTGTTTTGTGTTATGTGAGTGTGACAGACGCAGCCATCACGGAGACGGTTTTGCCACCACCCGCTCACAGCGGGCGGTATCAGGCTACAGGCTGGGTACCGCCAGCGGCACGTGACTGTGACGGTATCGGGTTACAGGCTGGGTACCGCCAGCGGCACGTGACTGTGACGGTATCGGGTTACAGGCTGGGTACCGCCAGCGGCATGTGACTGTGACGCACTGTGTCATCCTATAGCGTGCTGTGTTAGGCTCACTCTCTTCAAGCGTTTCTATATCCTTCTAGGATACTAGCAACTAACATCCTCTGATTCCACTCGATATACTCGAGTATGTCTTCATGTACTTGTGGATGGATGGATGGATGGATGGATGGATGGATGGATGGATGGATGGATGGATGGATGGATGGATGGATGGATGGATGGATATACCCAAGGGCAGTGAGCCGTGGGCCGTAGGACAGTGTTGAGAAGCAGCAGCGGCGGCACTCAATAAAGTATGTAGAGAGCTTCAGCAAAAGGCCTGTCTCTGTTTACGGAGAGAGAGAGAGAGGAAAGTTTGCGGAGCTGACTCGCAGCATCACATGAGTGTTGCGCATCACGTGGTCATTCCTTTCTCATATGCAAAGAAAAGATTAAGGTACGTGGTTTATTATTGTGTGTAATTGCGAGGCGGGTGATGTAGGGTGGTTTTAGATGTTATTGCAGACATAGCTGGACCTGAATGAAATTACCGGACGCCTAGATTTTAACGAGTTGTATCAGATATTGTCTTGGTCGTAATACTCGCTGTTTCTATCAACAATACATTTTTCTTTATTATGTTCACTGTATTACGGTGGGTTTTTTTGGTTCTTTATGGGAGACTGTAGGTGGTGGGGGCTCGGCTATATGATTGAGAATCATAGTAATTAGTTTTAGTAATACAGTGATATTTCCCCCTACGCATGTCGCCCTCTTGACAGTGGTCCTGTTAGCGAGCACAGGAGGCGGCCCGTCAAGGGCAAAAGAAATTCTCCCAGTGGTGACAGTTCGTTTAAAGCTGGTTACACCTGGCTGTCAACAAGACAAAGTGCATCAAATATCTTTGCCAGCCCCACGTTTTTCTCGGTATGGGGCGCATGCTTCCAGCCCTGGTTACCTGATGTCATATGTTTATTAGCTGCTGTCACGCCACACAACAACATATGTTTTGTGTTAGAAATAATAAATGGTTGGTAACGTACTAAGAGCGAAAGTTTGTGTTTAAATTTTAAATATATGACCCGCAAAATGGCGCCAAACAAAGGGAGGATAATTACGCAATTATTTCGAAAGTTCTCAGAGATAAAAGAACCCAAAAGTGACAAGTTTGCATTCCCAAATATTCTCACCTTTGTCTCCTTATTCAGGCAATTCTAATATATTACTAATATATAATTACTAATATATACTAATATTACTAATACTAATATAATACTATATATTACTGTTTTCTAGCTGTGTGTGCGTGCGTGTGTGAGTGGTAAAAACCCAAAAGTGTTTCAATGGGAAACTCTGGATTTGTGTCCGATGACTTAGACACTTATTTTAGATTATTTTGATTGTGGTTATTAGTTAACCAAGACAACGAATAAGGAAGGATAGGCCTGCATATATATTCCTTTTCCCTATACTGTCTCCAGCACTGCATGTTCCTTTTCATATTTGTACACGAATGCATGCACTAAATTCTGGATTGAATTCCACCTTGGGCACATTTACTCTACCCACCTCTCCCCCCCCCCCCAGTCACAGTCGAGTTTAGGGGTTTCTTTTTAAATGTTTAAAACATTTGACACGCGAACAGGTCACTACCTCACATGACATTCACCCTTGCACTCGGACATCGAAAGCGAAATGCCTTTTCAAAGATTTTTTTTAAAAAGTTAAACTTATTATGTACAGAAAGATAAAAAAAAACCCTTGATGTTTACATAAAAAAGCAAGGAAGAAAAGTTAAGCAAATAATTCAAACATATCTATGCAAGAGCTGAGCTGAGGTGCCTCCTGTGATGGTCTGGCCGTGATGGCGAACGTGTTCTGTAGGCACAGTTTAATATTGTCACTAAGTCAGTTCCATCACTTTCAGAACTTCCACGTCACAAATTGTGCCACCCGTTCATCTCAACCTATTTCTTTTACAGTGTGGGAACCCTTAAAATTTTTCCCCTTGGTGGGAAACTTCACCGTTTTATCCCCGCGGCAACGCACCACAACCATATCTTGAACATCATCCTCCCATTTTGAAACCTGAAGTAAAGGTTTCCACACTTTTATCGTCCCATGGACGCAGCGCAGCTATCATAAGAAAAATGGTCAAGAGAATTGTCCACAAGTGTGTCTATATTCCCTCTAGAAGACTACCCATCCCCACGCTGAGACCATCGCATCCCCTGCTGTCAATAATTGTCGATACAACCCCGGGGGTGGTCTCCCCCTGCCGTGGTCACCTGGAACGTGACGCGGCGCGAATTCTGTCCAGGTGTCAGGGGAGACAAGTTTGTAAAACAAGATGCGATGGACAACGCACCGCGTGTCTCGCTTGCGCGTCAACTGACCCCAGGCACAAAGGCCACACACTGACTGGACCCTAACGTTATCCCCCCCCCCCCCATGGTACTGTGTCATTCTTCCAAGTCCAGTAATAACTACTCGTGATTAATTTTGTTTATAGTGTTCTTTAGTGAAACTTCTCTGTTTCATTTTAATGTAATAAACCTGTTAAACAGATACACAAGATGTGCGTGCGCGCTCACGTGCTTGACGCGTGTTCTGTTTGGGTGTGGCATATTCGTTTATGCGCGTATGTACATAGAGCATGCAGTCCCAAGCACGCGTGTTTCTGCTTGTCTGCTTCCGTGCTCGGTCCTGAGTTTTTCATCCCGATCAGACTACTGATGGAAGCTCATCGTTGGCCACGCGGTCCAGGAAGTCAGCCATCCTCTTTAGTTTCGCTGACGCTTCGGAGGGTTCATCACCAGCGGCCGCCGTTGCAGACCTCACCAAGTCCACCAAACTTAACGGAATGAAGACGGCATTTAATACGCCTATTGCCATAGTCTCGGACCCCAAAGATGTCATTCTAATCACTGCATCCACATCTCGCACACGGGCGACCTTCGATGCAGTCGCTATTGCCCTGGCCCCGCGCTCGCCCGCTCTAAAAAGGTGTGCTGAGGCCATACTGGTCCTGATCAGGTCGAATCCAATGGCCATTTCTGTCGTCCCGCTGATAATCTTCCCCACGATGTCAAACACGATACGCGGAAGATCCTCAGACCCTGACAAGGTTGTATAGTGACCGACAAGATCCTTCAGAAGTTTCTCCCATCTTTTTTCCACGTCGGAGAGATCATATTTTTCAATGATGAATTCTATTTTGGAGGCACCAAGACAGACGACACTCCCAGCGCCAGCCACTAAGGCGCCTGCACCTGCCAAGGGCAAGGTCAGTCCTGCCGTAGGTATAGCGAGAAAGGAACGAACTACGGGCAGCCCTGAAACTAACGAACCATTCATTATTTGCATAACCACGAAATTATTGTCCCAAACAAGTGAGGACGTGTGAATGACAGTGAGTCAGTCAGTCTGTCGGTCCGGTTTGGTCCGGTCCAGCATGTAACAATATGCGTGCCAGGCAGTAGGTAGCAGGTAGGTTAGTGGGGGCACAGAGTACAACTTAGAAGAGAACATTCCATCCAAGACAGATCTGAGCCTGAACTTAACACTTAGCAGGCCAGACATAGCTGAGAGGTCAGACACACCATTTTAAGCCGCTAGCACTCAATAACTATATACAAAAGGGCCGTAACTCCAAACTGTGCATCGTCCACTAGGGTCACCAAGCATGCAGCTGCCCACTACAGCCACACGTGCAGACTGGAAAAGGTCAGCCACAGACATTTAACACTGATATATAAACTCTAGTGGGGAAAGGGGAGAGGACTCTCCAGAGACAAGATTAGACCAGACACGGGAGAACTACTTTACTTGGATACTTGGAGAGATACTTGGTCAGAGATATACAGACGGATGAAGCTGATCGTCTGTGGGACATGGAGAGTTACTAGGTTGTAAGCCGGCCCGCCACTTAGATTCTACTGATCGCTGAATAAAACTTTTATGGCCAAAGATCACGGGTCCATTGACTACGAAAGAAAGCAGCGGTGTATGTATCTTCGTGGTGCCTCTACATAATGCTACATGGCCATTTGTGGTGCCCGTGACCTCTACGTCAGTTAGATGGGCATTATGTAACATTGCCATTTGTGATGCCGTGACCATTCATAACGTTACATGGCCATTTGTGGCGCCGATGACCCGTCCGGCGTCATAATGCTACAGTGCTCGTTCTGGCGCCGTGACGCGCTACACAACGCTACATTGCTCATTCTGGTGTCGTGAACCCGTCCGCGGGTTTTACAACTCGTAATGCTACATTGCTCGTTCTGTTGCCGTTGACCCGTCCCGGTGGTTTTCGCTCACACCGCTCCATGAGGTCCTCCACTGGCCATCTATCACCAGTCTTGACGATTCATAACGTTATATTGCCATTTGTGGTGTCGTGACGCTCGCATAACGTTACAAGCAATGTTCGTCAAACTTCAACAGTTCTGGACCTGTCATATCGCCGAAATCTGTAGCCTACCAAGAGTGTCTTTTCTCCCTCCCAACACCCTCCCAGACAGTATAAAAACTGTAAAGCCGGAAGCACACTGTAAGTCCTGCACAAGCCATTGTATTCATTTTCAAGTCTCCAATTTCATCTGTGACTTAAACCCCACACACTACATTTGTCCTTCGGGGAAAGGTTAATAAAGGTCTAACTGATTAAAAATGAAAAGTTGCAGAAAAGAACTCGAAAGTAAGCGGAAGATTTGAAACTGACAGATTTGTTGCCTGTTTTAATCATCCTCTATATCACTGTTTTTGTATCGTGTACTGCTCATCCATATTTACTTTCTAAGCTGATATTTTTTAACTCATTGCTATCTGAGCGATCCTAGCTCGAGCTGTCCGGCAGAAGGGGAATTTTTAGCCTTTTTTCAAACATTCTTATAAAAATCCCCCAAAACAATAAAAACGTTATTTAAACTTGGTTTTAAACATTAATAAACAAAGAAAACTCATTTCTTACTGTGTTTCTTGGACCTTGTTCCATAATTTGTAAAATCCTTTGATGGAAACACAACTGAAGTTGAAGAAATCAAAAAGTCCTCATGATTCCTTATACACAGTCTGTTCGATACTGTTTACAACACGTGCTCGCACGTTGTTCTCTTCGTAATCACTCTCTTGGGTCTTTTAGGCACAAATACTCTTGTCTTCATCCACTTTTTCATAGTAAATTCAACAATTCTCATCGGTCTAAGAAGTTACTCAAACGTCTCTGGAATACTTACCTCTTTAAAAAAAAGAAAGTCCCCAGCCTCTTTAAACAAGTGATGAATTTGATATATGTCTTCCCTTAACCATGTTTACTGACTATAACTTACAACCACTTCCCTAGTAATTATACTAGCGTTCAGTAGCTCTGTTATAGATTTGTTATGCAGTCTTCTGTAGGAAGTTTTCAAATTCACCTCCAAGCAACTGTTTCTTGTCAAGGTCTGGACAGACAAGTAGAACAAGTTCCATCACAAAATGATTTATATTCAGGTCTATCCTAATTCTAATTGCAGTTGCAGTTTGTTTTGGGGAAGTGCTTCAACCTGTCGGTGATTTCGTAGCATTAGGGTGGTCATAAAATTGCTTGCATCTCTCTCTCTCTCTCTCTCTCTCTTTCCGCTGAGGAGTGGAACCTTTACTCCGTAATTACCTAGCTACAGCTCAGTTCTCTCAAATTTTAGTCAAAGACTTCCCCTCACTGACTGCGCTGGCGCTTATGTCCCTCACAGTTTCCTCTGGGTTCCCATGAGGCTAGGAAGCGGTTACTAGGCTCCACTCCTGTCTCCTACAGGTTTTTTTCCAAGACTGGAGCATCCTTCGAGATACATTCTTTCCTTACAGCAGCATCAGTACCCGAATTTCCCACTGCGTTTGACCTCTTGTGACCTCCCAGCGATTGTTTGCCTGCTCTTTGGCTGTCAGTCTGTGAACCCTACAAGGTGGTGCGCCCCCAGTGTCATGTAAAGGAGTTTCATTTTCAGTCAAGCCCATTGTCTGTCAACCCGCTGGACACTCTCCCTCATCAGTCTCTGCTGGGCGAGTTCTAATACAACTTTCAAACTTAAATTCTCATCGTGTCTGTCAGCAATAATTCCTCGTATTACGTGTCTCTAGTGTTTAGCCACTAACTGCCATTTCCAAAGAACAATTTGTTACATGTAACGGCAGAAAATCTCACCACCACGAAGGCATGCGTATTTGCCCACATCTGTTGAAATGTACTTTTTCTTGTGACGCTCGTCCAGCTCTTTGATGACTCTCCGAATGATGTCCCGAAGTGCAGCGGCTTCCCTTCGTAAGATGACCGGTATCGACATGTTTACTGAAACTGTTACACACACACACACACAAACGCACGCACACACACACACGCACACCAACACGCACACACATAGTATGCATACATATACTTATGCATAAACATACAGATTCAAAGACAGATATATATATATATACATCCTCATACAGGCCTGTTATGTTTTTCTTTCGTAACGTTTACTTAAAACAGCTAACCGGATTAAAGACTTGACTGGACCAGTTCATTCGCAATCTCTGTAACCGTCTGTTCCAGGGAACAGTACTCTCTATGATTTGAATATATAATATAGAAACCACGCGATTTGACTGGACCAGTTTATTTTGCAATCTCTGTAATCGTCTGTTCCAAGGGATACTACTCTTAAATATTAATATATAAACCACGCGGTTTGTCATATCTTTATTTTTTTTAATTAGTAGGCCTGCGATAGATTTATTATAGTTTTGCTGGTAATTAGTTATCAGACTGAACTGTTCATTTCAGTTTCTGTTTCAGTATCATTTGAATTGTTCTGGCACATTTTTTTTTATAGTACATGATCCCTAGGCTTTGAGAATGTAGATGGAGTGGCACGCAGACTTTGTAATGAACTAAAGAACAATTTCAATAACGATTTAACAAATAATTTATCTAGTTGACCTTTCACTCGAGTTTATTTTCACAATGTCGATGCTAACCATACCTCGGGCCCGACTTTACAGGTCAAGTCTTTGTAGAAGGTTGACATGTCGTCCTGCCCTTGTTATGTAAGGTCTGTAGCTCTCAGGCGGAGAATGTGTAGTTAAACAGGAGTCTGTACTGCGTGTGACCTGTGGCTGCCCTGTCTGTACTGTGTGTGACCTGTGGCTGCCCTGTCTGTACTTTGTGTGACCTGTGGCTGCCCTGTCTGTACTGTGTGTGACCTGTGGCTGCCCTGTCTGTACTGTGTGTGACCTGTGGCTGCCCTGTCTGTACTGTGTATGACCTGTGGCTACTCTGTCTGTACTGTGTGTGACCTGTGGCTACTCTGTCTGTACTGTGTGTGACCTGTGGCTACTCTGTCTGTACTGTGTGTCACCTGTGGCTGCACTGTCTGTACTGTGTGTGACCTGTGGCTGCCCTGTCTGTACTGTGTATGACCTGTGGCTACTCTGTCTGTATTGTGTACCTGTGGCTGCCACGTGTCATCGTCAGACTGGATCTTGACTGATTCTTGTGTTTAAGGGGGCGAAGAGTTAAGTAGGACGGTCGTAGTGCGATCTGCTGCCGTTGCTGTGATGCGAGGCGTTGGGCCTGAACATCAGGTTCTGTGTGCGTTTGTGGTTGTGTGCGAGGGGCATATAGTTGTCAGATGGATCTCAATCTGCGGCCCATATGGAGTTGGGATCAGGAGGCAAGGTTGCCCAAGGGGGTATTTCTGTACTCAAGCATGGCAAGGAGCGGACTGGTCCCTGCGTTCGGAGTGGAAGGATGACAGAGGCATTGCCACGACTACAACTGTAACCAACCGCTACCGCTCGACCCTGTTACAGTCGCTCACGAGTGTTTCAGGGATGCCGTGTCAGGCGAATAGGCTTTACACATTATTAGTGACCTTTACAGACTTAATCGTTGTTATCTCATCAAGTTTGAAATATCTACTGTCATAGTCTACCCTGACCATAAACTCCTGCTGACTCCATGTGAAGATATCAGTAGCAATTCTTTAGTGTTGTTGCATTCGTATATCTGGCATAATTTTCCACAGCTCTGAACAGTTTTACCAACTTCTTTAGACGACTTTAAACGGGATATGAGCAAATCCCCTTTCACGAGATACGTGTTGCTGTTATCAATGCTAGATAATTTCATCAATACTTCCCAGAAAGAACAATTAATAGCTGGTTATCGTGTAACACTAATCTTGTGAACAAACCAGGATCCAAACAGCGGTATTCTAACTGTGATCAGCCTATCTCTCATTTTCGAGAAAGGTATCTCCTGCAGAGAGAGAACGAACGAACGAATTTATTACAGGAATTCAAACAAAGACTTCTGTATTCATATATACAAGACTGGCATAATAAAGAACAAATGAGGACAGAGCGCTTAAATTATCAAATTATCACTCCAGCAGGAAGTACTTGAAACGCTCAACATAACCGTATGCAGACGCAGGCGACAAAGGGAGCTTACCGTACCCAAACACGTAGCAAAGAGAGGGTCGAAAGAAAGGAACTTTGCAGATCCTCAAAAAGATCTGCCATCCCTTTCTTTTTAACGGCGCTAGTCTTCACACAGCTAACCCTTGCACACGTTGTGTACCGAGGGTTAGCTTTGTGAAGATTAGCGCCGTTAGAAAGAAAGGGATGGCAGATCTTTTTTAGGATCTGCCAAGTTCCTTTCTTTCGACTGTCTGTTTGCTACGTGTTTGGGTACGGTAAGCTCCCTTAGTCACATGCTTCTGCATACCGTTGTGTTGAGCGTTCCAAGACTGGCATAGTAAGATCTCTAGTAGCCAGCGTTTTTCCACCTACTCCCTGTTAAAAGCTGATATTTGTCTTAGCGGTTATCTTTTATACCTCTAACATGTAGGCTTTCGGGGTGCTCTGACCAAATTTAGGCTAGGAATTACCAGTCTGGATTGTCCCAAAAAAAGTTTATATCTACATCATACCATGGATTGTCCGTATTGTCATTGTGATGAAACTGAACTGCATTTTTTATTTGTTTGTCCGCATTATGACGACTTCCGGAAGCAGTACATCCCTATGAAGTTTTATCGATATACTTCCATGTCTCGATTCTCTGTACTCATGGCCGATAGCAGTCCAAGACTTACAAGAAGCGTGGCTTGTTTCCTGTATAAGGCACTACAACGCAGAGAGGCAGATATACTTAGACCTTAAGCTACACGTTGTTTGTGTGCGTGTGCGTGTGCGTGTGCGTGTTCGTGTTCGTGTGCGTGTGCGTGCGCGAGTATTCTTGTTTCTTGATAGGCATGTATCGCTTTAATTGATAACTGTATGGTATTGTCACCTCCTACATATGTGCCGAAGGCCTAACCAATGAAAAATTCGTTCGTTCGTTCGTCCTGCAGACAGAGACAGAGAGACAGAGAGAGACAGAGAAGAAAGAGAGACAGGATAGTGGCGGGGTGGGGCTGTTGTCAAGCTGCACAGTTTTGCACAGTATACTGCTCAAAAGAAATTGAAAGACCAGCTGAAGTTTGGCGGGTAGGTCACAGACGTATGTAATTTGCCACACACACACACACGTACCCCACACACCTAGCCCCACACACGCATAGACATGCTTGATCATCCCCACACACGTACTCCCACACACGTACCTCACACACCTAGCCCCACACACGCACAGGCACGCTTGATCATCCCCACACACATACCCCCACACACCTAGCCCCACACACGTATATCGATTGAAACAGACTTGGGCAGATATATACTTAAACTTTACGTAACATATCTTTTCACATGATATCACTAGACATGGCTATGTTTAGGTTATGTGAGAACCCATACGCAACAAGACCACTTATCTTTATTGTGTGTGTGGGTTGGTGTTGGTGTGTGTTGTGTCTATTGTGTTTTGTGTGTGGGTTGTGGAGTGTTTGTGTGTGTGTGCGTGTGTGTATTTCATCTTATCGTGATCAGTTATAACAGCTCGGCTTTGGCCACTCTGTCCAGGAAATCAGCCATTCTCTTCAGCTTTGCTGACCGTTCTGAGACATCGGCAATAGTGTCCCCAAATGCAGGCTTCAGCAAGTCCAAAAGTACCAGACTGACGGGACGAAGGCCCACGTTCACACAGTTTTGGTGCCTAGAGCCGTCACTGTAGCCAGTCCACCCACATCTCGCACAAAGCTGACATTTTGTGTACCCTTTTTCACCTTGTCCCTCATTCCGCCCAGTTTTAATCCTTGTGCCACCGTCGCTCTGTTCTTGATTAGGTCGTATCCAATCGCCATTTCTGTTTTATTTGTTTTAAAAGATGTCTAAAGTGTTACCGGGCAGATCCTCGGACCCTAGATGGTCTTTGTAGTGAACTGCAAGATCTCGCGAAAGTTTCTTCCATCTTGCCATCCCCTTTGTCCGGAGAAACACGTCAATATCCCGATTTCATATCACCAAGAGCTGATAATTGCGTTCCTTATGTAGGTCGTAACCCTGACTCACTAAACTTCAAGCACACGCAGAACATAATTATGGAACGGTTATTTCGCTCCGGTGAATGTATGTAAATAGGTTAGGTCTTTGTATCCACGGTTATGAGTTGTCCAAGGTTACTTATGGGTTTGTTGTTGTTGTTGTGTTGTTGTGCTGCTCATTAGTGCAAAAAAGATTTCTAAAAATGAAACCATATTTTTTAATTTCGTCGTGTTTGCTGCAGGTACAGACTGAAATGACATGCTTCAAGTACGTTTTCGTCTTACTTCTTTCAGTTTCACCAGCGTGGGGTTATTGCCGCAGTGTCACAAAGCAGTCTGGTGAAGGTGAACGTAGGATTATATTTATAACACAGGTAAACACAACTATACACCGGTACGCCCTCTCAAGAGTTCAAAGTAATGACGTCATTTGTTTTCCGCTTCTAACGGGTTTCTCAGAAACACTGCTGGGTCTTAACCGTATTTGTCCTCAGGCCGGGTATAGACTAAAACGTGAGAAGACCTTGCAGACTTTCGGTTACACACACCCTCGGCGTTAGAGGCGGTCACATTTGGCGCGAATCAGGTATTGTATTATCTGAGCCTTCCTAACATCTCCTGAGTTAATTTCTCAAGAGCTTTTTCGAATTTACTTGTTTATTTGCATTAGACAAATGAGACAAAATGAGTTTAATGCCTCGTGATTTATGAATGTACCTATCGGCTTTGTCATGTTACTAAACCGTGTGGATTTACATTGTGAGAAGCGTGTTTATTTCATCATTTTATGAAGTGTTTTGTACCTAAGTACGCTCAGTATAGCGAAGATTATTTGTGGCTCCAATAATGTAACATATAACACCCACGACGATATCGCCACGACATTTTGGCAGCTAACGCGCCGACAGCTGTCACATATCCACTGACGGGGATTTGCATGCTGTGTAAAATCTGCTCTGTATAACTTACATGTTTATTGAATTTGTGTAGTCACGTGCGTGTAGCATAGTCGAAGTAACAATTATTAACAAAATAGGGTAAAGGCTTAGATATCCTACCCCTTAAAAACAAACAGCAATAATGTGATTATTATTAAATGATCAATCAAGTTATAAACGGCAAACAGCATTAAACGCTCGAAAATTTAAAATTCACAATCCACAGGTTTGAATCTGCATGGGGACGACAGAAAATTAGATAACATATGAAAATCATCAAAATGGTGGTGGGAGGTTCAAGTAAGTAATTGCCAGACTGTAGTCTTATCGTAAAAATTGTGTACCAGTCAGTGATAAGAAGGAAAATAATTTACTTGCCTCCACATCGCTGCTGAGCGACGATGCTGTCGTAATGACCAGCGTCGTCTGCTGTGTACATGACGTCATCACAGTGTTTGATGATGGGAGATCTACTGAATGGTTGGCTAGTATTGATGACGGGTCATGAGAGTTAAGAGTAAAATTGAAAGTTGTGGCAGATATAATTAATGACGTCTGCCCGAAGTTTGTCTGCAGCACAGGTTTCCTTGATTCGAATGACTTTGTAAACAGGGAGGCTGTCTGCGTTCTTTTTTGCAGCTTGTAAGTCTAGAGAACGAAATATTGCAATGTTTGTGAAAAATTATTATTTGTTCTAATCTGAGGAGGAAAACAAAGATTTCTTAGGAAATTAGTTTCTTTTGAACACGAGGGGTGTGTGGAGGAGTGCTGGGACTTGAAAAGTGAAGCCTGCGATCTTGGAGGAATTGGAAGTGAACACGGAGGTGGATTCTTCGATATTGGAGTTTGAGAACTTGAAGGCGAAGGGTGGTGACGGTGGGTCAAACGAATACATATGAACGGAGAAAATTTTGATCAACTGATACTGTTGAGAACATACGTGAAAGGTGATATTTGTAATTGACCTTACAGTGTTAAAACACATATAATTGGTGATATTGTAATAAACTGTGTTGCGAAAGAGAACTACGATGAGCTCAGTGTGTCCAAGTGACACGTCATTGTGCTAATAGGTTGATTTGGTGTCTCTTAACTTATTTTTCAGAGAGACCCATATGCCATTTGTGTTGATGACAGTGGTGTAGAATATCGATATGGGTATATGCGTGTGTTCGTTGATGGTTACGGAATAGAGGTAAATTCGAGTTGTGATACGAGAGAGCGTGCATTGAGTAATGAGTGGATAGATGAGAGTAACAGTGGTGAAAGAAATAGACCGAGAGTGTGTGATAAAAGAAGGCAGGGTCATTTCTGAGAAAAATCTACACATCTCTCGTGTCTGGTGTTCGTCGTGTGGTGGAACCTGAGTGTAAGCGAACGCTCCCACGCCCTCGATCGCCTGGTGTGTGAGTGGAGGGCGACTGCGGGTGTGACAGTCATGGACGGAATCATCTCAGGCAACGTCAAAGTTTTAGAGAAGCAGAGACAAAAAGAGCAGACGCCGTGCTTGCCCAATGCTAAGAAAAGGTGTTTAAAAATTGCAAGATCTTTCGGTTGAAACCTATTCACTTCATACAGACGACATTTTGCCATCATGCTGCACATAGAAGAATATTATGTGAAAGTCGAAAGATCATAGGTAGGATACAACACTTCGTCATAAACGTACTGAGTCCTCGTTAAATTGCTCGGTGAACCGCCACTGGACACTCTAGCAACCACAATGAACTTAATGAACTAGCTCTACACACATAGGCCGGTTTCATAACATTTCGTGTAAGAGGTACATCCAAGGGAGGGGAAGCACAGCTGTCAGGTCACCCACGCCCACTAGAAAACTCGCCGCCGAGCCCAGTAAGACCCTTAATTCACTAGCCCCCCCCCCTCCAGCAATTGGTTGCTTCCACGGACTGCTGCAGATGTTAGTGATATTGATGTTGATAGTGATGACCAGAAAACCACATATATATATATACTATATATGTATGTTGATATGCATAAGAATATATGTTTATACATCGCGATTTTATCGTTGAAGGAAATTAACTTCCTAATTAAGGCATCTCCCAATAAGACTAACATTTTTAAGATTTTCAGGGTTTTGAAGTAAGCATACTAGCTTCTTAATAGGGAGTAGCAGGTGATCATCTAGAGGCTGAGACCATAACTCGGTTGTGTACTTTTGTGTTCTTCTTCAGATTCCACCAGCACGTGACATCACTGTTGTCTCGCGGAGGTGTCTGTGTCGTTCAGTATAGGACTGTCACCGGGTTAGTTTTCCGACCTTCTATCCAAGCATCTGTCAACCTGCGATCAGGTGAAGTAATACACTTTCCAGTGTATGATTTCAAGTCAGCTGATCCTAAAAACGCAAGGTTACCGAACGGCTTTAAAATGAAGTAAGCCTATGTTCTAAGTCTTCAACAATACTTGCTTTCCTTTCCTATCATTATGAGTCCTCGATACCAAAAGGCTGGACTAAGATGCTTTTTGTTTGTCCCGTCGCACATCAGAATACTGCTTGAGACAAATGAACTTGCCGCGACACGTGGGACTGCTGTCACAACAAAGGCTTCAGGTGGTGTTTCGTGGTTATTTAGAGAGACGGTGATTTTGCACTATGGGGGATGGGGTCCTATTACTAAGCTATGCATTAAAAGAACCACCAGACTGACAGCTGCAGTAAGATGGCCAGTGCGGACAGCAGTTTAATGTGCGGGGAGATGGCCGAATGGAGTTTGCACAATGTTTAACTCCAGGAAATAATCCTTGGCCACACAAGGATTCGAACCAGCAACCTCCATCTGCTAGTCCGCAGCTCTCCCAACTGAGCTATCCAAGCTCCCATTACACAGGCTTCAGTCCCACCCAGTCACATTATACTGACACCAGGCCAACCAGTCCTAGTACTGTTCCCTATAGTGCCAGGTGTCTGGCAGGGCAGCTGCTAGATTGATAATTACTTTTTAAGTCTCACGGCGGGGGCACAAACTACTGTGTGAATTTGTTGGGGGTCCACGTGACTTGATCTTTCCTATTTGCTTGGCTTTTCCGCTACTTTCCTGCAGCATGAATATGCATGTTGTAATGAATTTTCATAAAACAACGTTAATCTTCGCTATTTTTTCTTTTTCTAAATGAATTTTGCACTTTTTGCGCTAGTTAACTTTGTGTTCTTGTTAGACATTAGGTAGTCCCTCACTAGAGCCAGAGCACCCAACATTACCACTTTACTTATACGACAGACAAAATAGCGTTACTTCAACAACTATTCATTTCTACACAGGAAAAATATGCGTGAAACTAAACTTTTGAAATTATTCAACTGATAACTCATCAACAAAAGTGTTAGTAAAATATGTAACACATTCATAATCATTTATATCATTATTTAATAAAAATAAGTAATAATTCTTACAATAAAGACAGTTCTTTTCGACGTGCAGCTGGCTTCTTGCCATCACTTGCCTTACTATCATAACAATGAAGACACACATACCTGCTTCAACTGCACACACACCATGACCACATGTAGAACACACAACGCTTTCACCTGCTAGTTTGTACCGTTCATAGGACGTAAAAGAAATCTGTCCTCTCTCTGCTGTCCTGAAGACTGACGTCTGCTCCTGCCTAGAGCCAGACTGCCATTACCGACCTCTCCTTTGTACCTTTTAACTCTGGGCATAGCTTACTGAGAGACGCAAGCTCTCTCCCTGATGTCGCACCAGCCACTGCGATGTGCGACATTTCTCGGTCCGCCTTTGACTTCTGAACTTTCTCCCTAAAGCTCAGTTGCAGGCAGCCTTCCTTTCAGGCTGGATCTTTGCCTCTGCTTTAGACGGTTGTCTGTCTGCGGTCCCTCGATCTCTTCCTGTACATTCTGCAGTTCCTCCTCTCCCCCGGTTAGCCTAGGGATTTCCCACAGCAGAGGAACACGTGCAAGAGTCACACACCAGTCTGGAAGAATCCGACACCCTAACAGATTTCCTTGCGCTAGGCAACTGGTCTACTAAAGACGCGTGCCCTTGATACTAGACTTCACCTAGGTCCAGTAGAATGGGACACCTTAATTCTGCAGCAGAGCTCCTACTCTTGTCACTACTGAAACAGCTACTTCTGCGATACACAACTTTGAAGTTATACAAACTGAATCAATAAGTGACCAACGACAGAGCACCTACTCTTGTCACTACTAATACAACAACTTTTGCGATACACAGCTCTAAAGCTATCAATGTGATCAACAACAGAGCACTTACTCTTGTCACTACTGAACCAACGGCTTTACTGCAATACACAGCTCTAAAGCTATTCAACGACCAACAATGAAGCTATGACACTTCCACGAACCGCACTTCTCTTTGTACCCTCTTGGCGTACTTACCCGGCCACTAGCTTATGACGTCTCCTGTCTCCGGCAGGATAAAACCACCTATCTTAAATCAACGCGAGTCCCAGACTCAAAGATAAGTTTACGGTAAGAACAGACCTTACTTATAAGGCACGTCCAGTAGTCCCTTACACGTCAATCCGTGGCCTGTCGGCGTAATACACCCTGTGTATCTGGTGAGAGAACTGGAGTCCTTTACTTCTTCCACGTCTTTGGCTAAGATGGCGAGGGGGCAGAGGTCCGTGGGTCTACACGTGTCCGCTTCTCTTGGTCCTGCTACGTTAACACTCTCTCCATCCGAGTGTGACTCTCTGTGTGTCTATATATATCCAATGTTCAAAGCTTAAGTACCCTTTTCTTTCTCGTACTGCGTTTCCAGGAACCACCTATTCTAGTTCAAACCAGTTCTGGCAGCCTAGGTTGGGGCGGAGCTATCAGCCTGTAATGGCTAATGATGTAGCGCCCACCTACCAAGGTGTCCAGAAAGGGGAGGAGCTAGGAGGCTAAACTAAGAGTTACAGGTGATAACCTAGGAGTGACATGTGACAGACTGAACCTATCAGCCTTCAGCAGACTTTTACCACGACACTTAAGTCACTTCACAGCAGATCTCCAGTAGAAGGTTTGGCAGAAGACGATGCCGATCTTCCCCAGGCAGATTTGGCAACGGATACCTTTCGCAGAAATCTTGACGAAAGATAACTTGGCGTTATCGAAATGGTTACATACACCAACCAGTCCTTTTATTCTAACCTTTCTTTCGTACATTCTCGGATTCATATACACGTTGTCATCGAAATAGTTACATACAGCAACCAACCAGGACAGAGACAGCAGAAGCCACACCCCATGTTAACTACAAGAACACACCCCGAAGTGGGCACCTCGAGTGGACATGGCTACTCTCCACCT
>SMGT01010101.1:22548-54050 GCA_004794575.1 Lanistes nyassanus
CCCCCCCCCCAGCAGTTCACACCTCCCGGCTACAACAAACCCCCTGGTGGTCGACACTCCTGATGCGTACTCTCCACCTTCTTAACTAACTTAACCTGACCAGCCTGTAACATCTGCCCCTCGCCCTAGAGCCAGCACGCTGACTTGAGATGTGAATATGGACCTAACCTGGCCTGATGAGCGGCGAGATGGCGGCTTGAACAAGGGGATAAAGGACTTAATTAAGGCCGGAGTGTTGTGGATTGGTCACACCTAGAATCTATGGTGCAATCTCTCTGACCCACCAGACCCCAGCTCATGACAGTAGTCGACACTTCTTGCTCTGTATGCCACTAGCTGTCCCTCCCTTGCACACTCCTCATGCACAGCAAATTCTGATTTCTGGGTCTTTCCTCTTGATGTTTGTTTCGGTAATAAATGTGTGATTCCTTTCTACTTTGCTTAAGATGTTCTATGATAAAAATATACTATTACCTAGAAAATGTCCTATGGCTAAACTTACTATATGCAGTATGAATTGTAGAGGGCTGAGAGACCCTGAAAACGAAACGACTTATTACTTTTTTTCTTCAACTAAAAGAAATATGCGTTTATTGCTCACAAGATACGCACTTTGTACATTGCCCATAACACCTCATTAAAATGGGGATGGAAAATATATTTTAAGTTCATTCCTTCAAACACCAAAGCTTGAGCAGTTAATAGCTATCATGGATCATACAATGCCCTGGACAAAAATGAAATTTCATATTGAAAATCTCAGTAGAAAATACAGCAGGCACTATTGAATACGCAAACCTAATTGATCCGAATAAAATTTGTGCAGAGATTTTTATCTTTTTCCCTTTTTTTCACAAAGGTAAAGGAGGAATATCCTGATCATTTAGCTACACAGTAAGAAAAAGCTGTTTCAAAACCATTGTAGGGATTTCGATAGAACCAGGGGGTGCCACCGGCTGTAGAGGTTGCTAGTTTTAACACTCCCTCCGTATGGGTTTATGAGGTTTACTAGGAAATGCTAGTGAGCGCTCCGAGGGTTTGCTATGGCTCGTTGCTGTAGACACATACACTTTTAAGGGCAAGGAACTCGCTGGGCAAAAATCTTCCTTTGCGCAAAGAGGAAATGGCCATTTATATCTCGCGTAAATGATGAGATCTACCCGTTTTTACCGTTTTGCAAAAAGGTCTAATTGCCCTGTGTCTGGCAGATCATTAGTACTGTGAGATTTTTTTCTGAGCAGTGGCCAGCCTACCAAAAAGGACATCCAGCAGTTGGCGAGTAAACTGAGAGATGAAATCCAGACCATCATCAAAACGATTGACGAAGAAAGCCAAAAGATTAGGAAAGCAAGGATGGTGTCCGGTGTAATTGCAGTCATTGGCGGTGGTAATTTAATTCTGTTTATGGCGATTACTGTGATAAACAATAAACAATGTTTTTGTCTCTCTGCTCTATTCAGTCTTTATTTCCCGTGTAATGCATTAGCTGGGTTAAAAACTCATTACTCTCATGATGTATTTATAGATAAATATTAAAACCCCATATGGATTTGTAAACATCTTCAGCTTCTAGATCAAAGCCAAAGCAGATAAGGAGCTATTTACACTTTCCATAGGACTGCCACACTTCTAGGACCTTTCAAATGTGCTGGGAAAATATAACGTTACAAAATTGGGGTTTCTTTACAAACAAGTACATGGTGATTTTTTTCTCACTCAGTCTCAAAACACGAATTTCTACACATTTAATTTTAAACTGTGCGTTTTCTGTCTCCATATCAGGTGTGGCGCTTCTCGGAGGGGTCGCAAGTATCCTCACCTTAGGTCTTGCAAGTCCTCTTTTGGTTGCTGGTGCCGCCATCGCAGCAGGAGGGACAGTTTCTTTTACTGTTTCTTCTGTGATTGGAGTGATCTGGAAGAAAGTCGATGTAAATAAAATTGAAAGGCGATGGAAAAAATTCGCCCGAACTCTGCTAGAATCTCCCGGTATTTATTTTGAGTCAGAGGTGATGGCCAGGGCTGCTTTGATTTACATGAATGATATAGTGGAAGGGAACAAACATGACCATGATAAGGTCAAACATTTTTTTGGAAGAGACCCAGGGCCTAGACTGTTAGCGCATGAAGTTGAGGAGTACATCTCCGAAGGCAGGAAATCACTATTGAAAGTAAAGGCACCTGAAGAATTCGTTGACAAGTTCCTCTTTGAAGTTGTTGATGTGCTCACGAAGCTCCTTAAGATTCTTGAAGAGAAACTTGAATCACATCCATCGGAAACAGATGATTTATCACCGCTTAACAAGCTTGCTGAATTTCTTGACATGATCGCTAGCGACACTGTTGACACGATATAAAAATTGTGATCACGTGAGACACGCAGTTTTCAAGATAAGGTTTCGCGATGCGCTGTGTGAAGAATGTGAGTTAGGTACAATACTTTGAACGTTGAATATAATAACAGATTTAGATCATAAAATGATATTAGCCTCTAGAGATGGCCTGATTGCGATTTCAAGGGTAACAACTCGACGCCTTCCTTTTTTCTGTTTAAAAAAAATTAACATTAAAAATAATAGAATTGTGATATTAAAGGTCAAAGAAGAAAAGGTCAGCTCCATCACGTCCTGGCCGGTGTCATCTGCTTGCACAAGCTAACGGTCTGTGACAATGGTAGTGACAACATCTAACATATACTAGAATTCTAGCTATGTTGCCACATGGAGCATTTATTCATTTACTTTTGCGTTTATTACATATTTTTTAACATTTGTACATAACTTTTAAACATTGTGTCAATGTCTGGACAGCAGCCCTGGGCCACATTTTTCTGTATTTCTGACAAGCGGAACAAACACTTCCCCCTCAGTTGACCCAGCTGAGAAGGGATACCTGACCTATAGGTCAGGAAGGGTTAATCGTAGATGGAAAAGAGATTGAAATCCGCCCTCACGATGCTGGCCCACAGAAAAGTGTGGATTTCAGACATTCAGTTCCGATAACACCTAAAACAGGACAACCTGTACATTTGCCTTAAACTTTTGTATAGAGCTCGAGACTAATTGTTGCTATTACGTAAATGTATATCTTCATGAATCATGCATCTTTATCTTCTGAATGTATTTCTTTTTTCCCCATATTTTATTCTTCATCAAGACATTTTGATGGTGAACATCAGTAATGGTTGACACATGATACATTTTGAGTGTGATATCGCATCAATAATTGTTGACATGTTATACATTTTGAGTGTGATATCGCATCGATGGCAACCGTAAACATACAGATGAAGATTGTCAACACAGTGGGTAAGGTAGATGCACACACAGAAGGGAGGAAAGACAAGAGAGAAAGAGGAAAGACACGACAAGCAGAGTAAAAGGGAACTTCCACTTCTTATAAATGTCTAGGTGGTGCATATGAAGTGTGTTAATTGTGAGGATACCTCTCGAGGTCACCAGGAGACTATCAGCCAAAAATTAATTTTTTATATGGTAGCCAGTTTTTCGAAAAATTTTCTATTTTTGTCTATTCTGTATATACTTCTTTATTTGATCGTTGTTTGAATTAAAGTGTTATTTTGCATTTTACGTTTGGACCTTTCTTCCTTCAGTCTAGTTTCGCCATGCAAAAGTTGAATGTCACTTGAGTGACGGAATAGTGTAGTGACTGGGGAAAATGCAGTAAACCAGACAGGGTCAATAATTGTGTGGTAGACGTTGACTTGCAGCCAAATACCAAAAGAAAGTGCGTCGTAATAGTTTGTCGAATACAAACATGAAACTGCTAGCAGAAAATGTCTTGACCGGAACGTGAAATGTCCGCAGTACCCATGCTCAGGGAAAGATAAGTACTTCAATACGAAGTCGTCAAATACCTGTGGGACGTCTATAGCCTTTTGGAAGTTCAAAGAAAGAAATCCAGAAGATTTTGCTGAGGGATTTAATTTCAGAGATTTCAGTCTTGTTTTCTAACTCAGTTGTCAATATCTAGCTTTCACATGCATACAGCAGGATGGAGAGTAGGGCTTTGCAGAGCTCGATCTTGGTGGAGAAGTTGATATTGATGTTCGTCAAAAATTTATTGTCCTTTGATAGCGCTGTGGAAAGATCTCATAGTCTGACCTTACGTAGTCAATCTTCTGTAATTGTCTCCCTCGATCACGTGAGCTTCCTGGGGGCATAACACGCACGATTTCCTGGATCCCTTCATTACATATTCAAGAAATACAGATTCAAGTTAATACACACAATCACTGCAGATTGTACAGATAGTGCTTGGCCACAAACACGATTGTCAGTAGGAAGTAATTGCCCACCAACTGTCACTTTTGTTTTTGTTTAATTTCTGACACTAGAGTCTTTAATATCCTTATTTTTCTCCTTACGCTGGGATTTGCACATTTTGAGCACTATGTGAACTTCACAGACATCTCGACATCACTACAAGAACTCCTGGGTGACGTTGATGTTGTTAGTGACCGTGGTACTTGTCATGGGAATTTTGGCAAGAGCCATGATAGCATAGTTTTCTTAATTCTAGATAGTAACTAGTGAGGCAGAGGCCACTCAGTTTGCGTAATTGTGGTCGGTGGGGGGTGGTCAGAGACCGGTTACAGAGGTTTCACTAACACTTCCTGGTCATCTCTCCATGGGTAGCAAGGGCTGTCGCAGTCGATTTATGGGGCTGGCACCGGAGCAGCCTGCGTCCTGTAAGGAGGTTTCGCTAACACTTCCTGGTCATCGGGTGGGGCTGGCAGATGTATGAGTTTGTACCAGCCCAGCCTGACAGCCGATCATGCAAGAGAGGAGAGGGGCGATGTTGCCTGGACAGGTTTATGCTCCGGAGATGTGGCTCATACCCTGGGTTGACCAGATGTCCTAACCGCCTACTGACGACGCATCTGCTACTTTATCTTTTCTATTGATTTCTCTATCGCTCTTCTCTATAGTTTATCTCCCTTTTCAGTCCGTCCGTCCGTGCCCTCCAACCTTCTATCTCTGTCTCTTATTTAGACTAAAGAGCTATACACAAGTAATTAATTTATTAGTCTTTGCTTATGATTTACTTAAGGAACGGGTGTAGTAATCGTAATCTAATATTTACGCACGCACGCACGCACGCACGCACGCACGCACGCACGCAAAAATTATAATAAAATATAACGAATGATTTTATTGGTTAGGCCTTCGGCCCATATCAAGGGGGTGACAATACCATACACAGTTATCTACATGGCTATCAAGAAACAAGAATACTCAGGTGCACACCCGCCCGCGCACGCACAAGCGCACGCACGCACACGTACACGCACATGCACACACACACACACACGTTTAACTTAAGGAGCTTGCAAAGGTCTAAGTATACCTGCCTCTTTCCGTTGTAATGCCTTATACAAGAAACAAGCCAGACTTCGTGTAAGTCTTGGACTGCTATCGGCCATGAGTACAGAGAATCGAAACATGGAAGAATATCGATAAAACTTCGTAGGGATGTACTGCTTCCGCAAGTTGTCATAACGCGCACAAACAAATAAAAAGTGCAGTTCAGTTTCATCAGAATGACAATATGGACATTCCATACTATGATGTACATATAAACATTTTTATGACAATTCAGACTGGTAATTCCTAACTGAAATTTGGTCAGAGCATCCCTGAAGCCTAGGTGTTTGAGCCCTAAAAGTAGTCTTAGGTGTCCCTGTGTGCACCTCTAACCTATCGGTGTTGGCAGAGACAGAACAAAAACCAATAGACTTAATGATTAAAGAAAGAGCAGCAAGTTACTATTATAAGATACAGTGCCTTCCGGCAGATCATCCAGTCAGACAAATACATACCACACCACACAAACACCGGACAGGCAAACCTACTCCACAACCTAACATTCAGAAATGCACCCAGGACTTGGAACAAAACAAATGGCAAGCAAATGTAGACACAGAACTTACCAAATATAAAAAAAGATGCACTTTGACAAAATTATAACAGATTTCAAACAAAATTATAACAGATTTCATGGTGCTGGCTTAAGTTTTCAAAGTACAGTCGAATCCGGTTACTCGGACCACATCGGGACGCGATGATTTTGGTCCTAATAACCGGCTGGTCCGATTACACGAACATGCCCTGTGTTACAATTAAGATTCTGTTCTTTAAGATTTGGTCCGAATAAGCGGCTGGTCCGATTAACCGGATTCGACTGTATTCATAAAAGTCTGAGCAAGATGGCGTCTCCTTACTATCCGTGTTGTTGGTATTACATTTGTTATTTACAATATTCCAGAATGCCTTTGGATCCCTGATTTTTAACTGTCTCAGTTTCTCGTCCATCCAAATTGATACAACCTGAATTGCTTTCTTATTTCTTTCTTGTACTCCTGTCTAGCCTTTAGTCTTTGAGCTATGGATGTGACGTGGCGGGTCGTACCTTAACTTATTGGACTCGACTTCTCAGAATTACTGGGCAAAACTTTTACGGTGATCTCGTAAAATGTAGATTTAATTGAGCAATCGTCACCAAAACCTTTACTGCAACAGGTCAATGTTTCTACAACAGAGGGTGACGACGCTATGAAATAATGTGATTAACTAGAGAAATTTACCTAGGGAAAAGATTCTCATACTCTGCCACGTTCGCTCAGTCCCACGCAGGCAAAACACTACTAGCTCAAGAGCCCCCACCCTCGTAAAACACACAACTGCAGCGAACCGTTATTCAACATTTATTTCAAACACTAACTGACGCGACAACATCAAGTATATCTACAGATTATTTACAAAGAATCACCTTGCTCGTGTCTAAGGTAAGACGCTGCCTGATTCCGTCATACCACGTGGTATCAGACAAAGAAGATAATCAAACTCCAGAGGGGGAATCAAACTGCAAAACGGCCTATGATCCCGCTTAATACACACATACAATAAGTGACCGACAGCAGAGCTCCTACTCTTGTCACTACTGAAACCACTACTTCTGCGATACACAACTCTGAAGCTATACAGACTGAATCAATAAGTGACCAACGACAGAGCACCTACTCTTGTCACTACTGATACAACAACTTCTGCGATACACAGCACTAAAGCTATCAATAAGTGACCAACAACAGAGCACCTACTCTTGTCACTACTAAAACCACTGCTTGACCGCAATACACCGATACACTAAGTGACCGAAAACAGAGCACCTACTCTGGTCACTAACGAAACTCCTGCTTTACTGCAGCACACAGCTCTAAAGCTATTCAACGACCAACTATGAAGCTAAGACACTTCCACGAACCGCACTTCTCTCTGTACCCTCTTAGTGTACTTGCCCGGCAACAAGCTTATGACGTCTCCGGTCTACGGCAGGATAAAACCACCTATCTTATCAACCTGAGTCCCAGATAGATAATCTATGGCAAGAGCAGTCCTACAAGGCACAACAACAGTCACTTACTTCTTTGTCTAGTAGTCGGCAGAATACACCCCGGGTACCTGCGTGAGAGGCTGGAGTCCTTTACTCTTTTCACGTCTTGGCTAAGTTGGCGAGGGTAGAGATCCGTGGGTCTACACGTGTCCGCTTCTTGTGGTCCTCCTACATTAACTCTCTCTCCATTTCCTGTCTCTGTGTGTATGTCTCCCTAATCGGGTTTTTGCCTCCTTAAGTAGCCGTCGTTCTGACGCATTAACCTCGAGTAAACCGGTTCTGCCATGAACAATGGCGTATCACTCACCTACCTAAGCGTGAAGAGAAGGGGAGGAGCTAGCTGGCTAAGCTAAGAGTGACAGGTGATACCCTAGGAGTGACGTGACAATGGACTCCAGGTTGTTGCAAGATTTTGAATAGCGCCTGGCTTTATAGAAATCCATTCTTTCACTTCTACATGATCAGGTAAACCATGGTTTATGTTGGCTGGTCTTGCTGTTATTTCTACCCGGATTAGTTGCTTTAGCTTTAGTTAAGAGTTTACAGTGTTTAGCACTGTTTATCATAATGTTGTTTATTTCAAGCACCATTTCATCCACTGTTTCTGTTGTCACTTCCTGGTCATTCTGTATCATGTGTTTAATTCTATCTGTTAGTTCGCTTATTTTTTTTATCGTCTAAGAGCCTACTGTATTCTTCCTTAAAATTTTTTTGCCATTTAGGTCGCATTGGGGTGTTTTTTCTTTCAGGTTAGCATTATCTCTATTACGGGGTCTTCTGAGGGGTGTTTGCAATTGTCGGGTTGGGGTGATCTTTTCAAGTAGAGTATTACGGGGCAGTGAATGTCAGAGTAGACATCAAAGTGTTCTATTTGGTTAAAAAGTTCTTTAGACAGAACAAAATAATCAACAACGCTTGTAGTTTTACAAGTGAATTTTCCTATATTTTTTCTGAGCCTACTCGCCCGTTTGCAATGGCCAAGTTTAAGTTTGTACATAGCTCAATGAGTTTATGACCCCAGTTGTTAATGCATGTGTCTTGAGACATTCGAGCAGGTAGATCAATCTGTTTACTTCCATAGAGTTCAAAGTCTAGTATAAAAGAGTCTTCGTTCAAAAGTTCAGATCTTTCTGCAGTTCTGGTTTTAAGGTCGCCTAAGAGACATAATAATCCTGTGTTAAGAGCCAAGAGTGATTCCTCCACTTCAGTGAACACATCTTTGTTTTCGTACCGTGACCCCACAGGGAGGACGTACATTCCCACAAACATTATGTCAGTACCTGTAATTTCCTTACTGATTCTCACAAACAAACCATCCTGGCTTAGTTTGGTATCAACAAACGAATAGAAATGCATGAGAACATGGTCAACGGTTTTTTCTGGGATTGCTCTTCATAGACAGTAATATGCGAAGCAATAGATTCTTTAACTAACATGAGGACCCCTCCTGATTTCCTGGCACACTTAGTGCGATTTTTGTAAAATGACACGTGTCCATTGATATGGATTGAGTCACTATTATCTAGTTTACTTTCACACAGGCAGCATATATCATAATCACTAATCAGTTCGACCAGGTCTGGGTACATTAGTTTCGACAGAACACCACAGACATTAAGGGTAAGGCAGGACAGACGAGCTGTGGTATTATTGAGTTTCACGGAGTGGAAACGAGCACTAGAGACGCCAGGCCAGATGTCAAGGCTAAGTGAGTCAATAGGGCGTGACTGCTTGCAATGGCTCGAGTCTGATGGCACAAACGTTGTTGCATCTGTATTGTCAACACAGTGTAACTCACCAGAGCTCGCGCTTGGTGTAGGTAGAATAGGTACATCCACATGTTGTAATAGTAATGGTAGTACCTCAGGACCAAACACTGTGTCTCTCGCTAGAGTTCACGTCACCTTCACTTTCCAAGTTGCTGCTAAGCTGGTTCGGGTCATATTCACACAGGCCAGCTTACCTTGCACGAGCGGCAGGTGTGACCTAGAAGACTCGGCCGTGACGTCACTGATATCACACGCATTGGTGGGTATCCACTGGTCCAAAATAGAACATCGCATGGAGATACCGGGAGTGGCGACCATTTCTTTCATTTGGTTGGACAGATTTACCCCTGTATGTTGCAAGCGAACAAAAGTATCCGAGATGGTTGCTACTGGAGAGTTTACAGGTAGTCCATAAGTGCCAGAGGGTGAGCCGGGTGGGGCGGGTAACCTAAGTTCACCATAAGCGTAATCAGCAACACTCGGAATTCCACCAATTATCGCTATAGCATTATCTGCAGTAACACTTTGGGCCGGGTTGAAGCGTGTAGTTCCCGGTGGAGCTGTAGCAGGTTTCGGTGGGGTTAACTGATTTGCATCAACTGTTGGGGCTGGAGTTGGAGCTTGTACAAAGGTAGCAGGTGTTCGAGTGAACTGCATACAAAAAGGCGTGTCAGGCGTTAAGAGGCTGGCAGAGGTTGACCTGGTAGAAATGGTAGTCGACTTTTCTGTGAGGTGTACAGGAGTTGCAAAACTATTACCCCCTGAGGCCCACTAGATGTTAATGTCACAGACAAGGCTAGCGATTCCAAGCCTCTCAAAATCAACACAGTCAATGCCTAGTTTAAACAGATCATCCGGATTGTCTGTGCGGATGGGAGGCTCAGGATCTTCACTGAGCCCAGCAGGGTGTTTCCTCGTGCACATTATGTGTCCACCGTGTACCCACCTTGGCAGCTTTTCCAGATTACTTTATAGTCTAGAGCGCAGTGAAATCAGGTCGTCGTTAATGAATATTTTGCTGTATTCTTGTTTAGTTTTCAGGTGCTTTTGTTTTAGTCATTACTTTCAATTTACGTTATCTGGAAACAAACTTGACCAACACAGCTCTGCTCGCTGCACCTCTACGTTTCTGTGCTGTCCTGTGCACGACAGAGATTTCTTTTCCTGATACACCAGCGTTTACAGCACTGAACATCTGGATCACCTTTTCCTCTAGCCGCTCAGCTGTCTGATCTGGTTCTTCGGGTAAACCGTTGATACGGACGGTCTCCCTGCGTGTATATTGCTCCAGTTTGTCGTTCTCATATTTTAGTAATATTAAATTTCTTCGCAGCTCTGGCGTATTGGTACCGCCGCTCTGGCTTCTTGGAATGCGTTTAACAATCTTCCTAAATACCTCCCTGATTGCCACAGCCACTGAAGTCACTACAACAGGTATCACTTGTGAAACCAGGACTTTCATGACTTTGTCTATCGCAGTATCAGGGACGTCCCCTTTTCCGCTCACACAGCTTTGAGTTTACTCTGCATAGTATTGTCTGTTGCATTTCTTCAATGTCCACAAGATCATCATCACCAGCATCATTACAGTCGATATCTTCCGTTTCACCACCAACTGGACTGCTCACGTCATGTTTTGTCTTTTTATTTTCACCAGCCAGTGAAGCCGGCGAGTACGCCAGTGCTCTCTTTGCACGGCAGGCGTTTGACTTCAGTCTGAGCAATATGACGAATCTGTTTTTTTTAAAGATTTAGTCTATAAATAATATAAAAAAGCACTGCACAACTTACGTCAAAATGCTCAGCACAAAAAGTTTAGTCGCTCAAGTCAGAAGTCAGAGCAAAGAATATTACACATATTTTGTAAATATGGAGAAAACACAGCAGCGAGAGAACTGACAACCCGCCAATTGAACACACGCTCAGTAGCAAATTTTAGGTCGTATGCCGGAGGAGGTCGTAAATGGGAAGGTCTTATAAGGGAGGTTTTATTGTAATGAATTTAGGTGAATGCCAGAGTACAAAACTCGACAGCACAGCTCGGCTGCGGGCCTGAAGTTTAAATAATCCCACATTATTAGCTAATTTCATGGAGTCTGTCAGCTTCTTCCTGTCCAGCGACCTTTGTGGACCAGCGTCTTGTAACGTAATGCCAGCTCCACACAGCTTCAGCAAAAGTGATGGCACGCATATCGTTACATTCCTTCCCCACCCACAAAAGAAATCAGAGTGGGGGAGCTGTGTCAACACCAAGTCTAGGCCCACTGTCCTTAAGAATCAGAAGAGCAGGAAAAACTCTTCCTTACACAAAATACCCCCACAGAACAATATCGGCCATCGAGCTACAACCCAACCATCTACGACCGGCACGCCAGGAGTGTTATAAGGCAAAGAAAAAAAATTCATAATGCCCAAATACAAAAGAATACAATCAAGCTAAAAAGGAAACAGCGGGTACAAGAGCAGGCATGCAAAAAGACGGCCAAAAAAGCAAATAAAACAACAAAAGACACAAAAAACAATAACAACACAACAACACAAACCAACAAGGTACAGACAATCAAAGAGCGCCATGAACAATCTCCCCAGGATTTCCTGTAAAGACCTAAAAAAATATGCCCAAAACAAAATCAACCTAGCGGGTGACCCCTGCTGACCGGTACCGAGATCCACGGTTGGCGCAACCTTTACGCTGTCCGGTGCGTTTGCAGTCTGTCTACCCAATGGCAACGCTGAGTCCTGTCACCCAGGAACCTTCTCAGACGTCCCACAAATGCCGGGTGCCGAAATGACATTAGTCCTCCCTTCGGCAGGCGTTATGAACATCGCCCCTTGACTTGGCAAGAACCCCGTCCTCAAATTAAAACCCGAAACAGAGAGAAGAGACCCACTGGCGCTAACAACCACCAACATAATGACAATACAATTTTACGAGATCGCCATAAAAGTTTGTCCAGTAATTCTGAGAAGTCGAGTCCAATAAGTTAAGGTACGGCCCTTCACGTCACAACAAGAATGTGAGGAACTGTCTAGACGTAGGACGGGTACTGATTCTATTGACTGTTCTCTCAGAAGCTTGGCTCTTCGCACAAGCGCCACCACACATTTATCTGTGGGCGATAAGACGTTATCCGGGAAAATGGCAACGCTTCGTTTGTCTATTTACTTTAGCTCCAGAGCTCCCAGCTCATCCCCGCGACTATCTCAACGACGATAAAGAAAAATACAGCGATTACTAACAAAACAAGCACGCTGTCTGTTTCACAACACGAACTATATGTGATAGAGGCACCTTAATATATTGGTCATATTGTCCTTTGCCAGTGGTAACTTTATTATTGTCCGTGGAGATGCTAAAACTATATTCCTTCTTCAAAAATATGGAACTACGGTTTGTGCTAAAAATTATACTATTATTCAGACTTCAGAATGGAAAAAATGTTCAAATAGTCGTCACCTTGATATATATCTCCAGTAGTTTCCTCTCTGTCTTGGGATGATGATATGATCGAGACAAGTTGATCTGTTGAATATATGTATTAAATAACAGCCGTCATGAGTCATACATGCTCAAAGAAAAACTTGTATTTCGTTTGATGATTTATTGCGTTGAGTTTAGTTCTTTAGATGTCACTTCCTTTCTATCTCGGCTTCTTCTCCTAATTTGTCAATTCTTTCTGAGACGGGTTATTCTTTTTTTGCGACTGGCCCTTTCGGGATTAAAATTAAGTCCCACAGGAGTTTACCAAGGGCTGATACTGTATACTGTATCTTACGAGCCATCACCCTCGGCGACTAAGCCTTAAATACACACGTAATGGTTATTTCTTAGGAACACCACTTATGTAACTTGCTGTCTGCATGCCAACAGATCTTTAAGACACTGTTCGGATTGTCCACGGTTCTGATACACCAGCTCCACGACTTGTAGTTCACACATGCGTCATTCTTAGCAATGGCTTTAAAAGAATCCTCGTAGGTTAAATATCGCTTGTACTCTGTTTTGGAAACTAGGCAGTATTTTCGGGAAATGTATAAGTTGTAAAATGAACATATATGGCCTATTAACACTGAAAAAGATAAAAGTCTTATGTTTTACATTAGACAATTACTTAGCAAATGTATCATAGCATTACACAGCCAAATGGTGTGGAGTACACGTCACAGTTTGTATTTCTCGTCATACGTCATAGCTTCAGACTGGTCTTGGGGACAAGAATTTCAAATCTGTATATCACAGACAGAGAGAGAGCAGGGAAGGGGGGGGGGGTGTCAGCAGATTTTTGGATAAAGTTCAATCGGCAAACAAGTGCACTAAGGCTTAGGGATAATTCTTTATTTAAACAGGGGGAAACCAGACTCATCTTTCCAAACAGAAAAAATAGACAAAACAGACACGACAAACAAGAACACGATATATATACATATAAATTAACAAAAGTGACAGAAATGTTTATGCATCAAGTATTAGTTTCATGTTATTTATTGGTGACTACCTATACTTAGTATTCATCTAAGTAACATCCCCATCACTTTATGCAACACCGTTCTGATATGCACATTGTTTGGGGAGGGACTTTAAGCAGCAGTCAACCAACCTTGTCAAAATAGAGGAAATCATACCACTCTCCTTTATCTCGTCTCCACACACGGGGAACATAACATTATTTCTCAGAAATATTCCATCCATGTTTTGTTTCCATTTCTTAGAAAGAACTATCGATCTGCATGGGGAGCCACGGGAACTATGAAACTCTTAGTCCTATTTTTCAGAGACTCCGTGCGCAGTCTTCCGTTGCAGTTAATGAATGTCGTCGTCTTCCTACTACTCTGAGTGTCAAAAGCTCATTGGGGTATAACGATCACGTGATGTTTACCTTTAGCCCATACTTGACAGTAGTTCACCTTGAACTACTTTTTTTTTCCTTTGGGCGTCTCGATTGTGTTCGTTTTGGCAAGTAACCAGATTCAAAATAAAACTCGTTTTTTTAAATCGTTTCGCCTTTGTTTGAAGGAAAAGCTGATCTAACATGTTTGTACATGTCTGTCGTCTTTGCTAAATTCTCTTTTGTCTCACAAGGAAGGTTGGTGTGGTACAAACTAGTACTGTATATAAGCCACAACCAGCCAGTGCTAGATGTACTTCAGATGCCTATACATGTCGTCCCGAGATTTTAAAGTCAAGACGTCATTTGCACAATATTCCAGGCAGATTTTTGCTTCTAAACGGTTTCTCAGAAAGCGTCCTTGTACCTTGTCCATTTTTTTCAGAAAATAAGCACTCGAAACTCTTTAATTCGGCTTTTCATATGTTCAGTGTTTCTGTCGGATGCAGCCAGACAGAATGTCACGGAAACGACCCCCCTCTAGCGTTCCCATGACAGAAACTTTTAACTACAAAATGGCGACATCTCCATTCACTATCTCCCAGTGTTGCCATAATGTAGCAAATTTAGTAGAACAGCATTGTTAAACACAGATTAGATCATTCATTTAGAAGTTGTAGTAAATTCCCATGTATTTTACATGCCACACACAATCTTTTATTAAAGGGCTTTCTTTTAAATCAATACGTTCTATACCTTCTATACATGAATATCTAGGACAACTTGACCCCAACGCACTTATTTCCCGCGTTTCTTTCTATGATCAACGTGCAGATTTCGCGCCGAATTAGCTCAAGGTCTAGAATCCTATTTTAGTATCAACGTCTTTAGTGACGCAAACCTGCTTCGTACTTTTGCGCCAAAATCACTCAAGGACATGCAAGCTAAGCAGTTTTCTTCTAGAACCTTCTATTTCTAGAAACTTCTACAGATGACCAGACACGTACACCACTTGGTACACCCAATCACAAATAGGCATGTGTCCACGTGATCGCCAAGACGCGTGGAGAACAAGCGTCTCTTACCGACAGTCACAAGAGAACCATCGAAGTGAAAAGACGTAGGGAGTGATCTCCTGAGAGGCATAGTTTTCAGCCTGAAGTATCAGGCAGTGTAGTCTTCCTAGTGCCCTGCTTGCCTAGTCAGGGCAGTTAGAAGTCCCCTAGGGAAGGGGGAAAGTTGTTTAGCAGACTAAGGAGAGTCTGAAAGTTGTTTAGCAGACTAAGGAGAGTCTGAAAGTTGTTTAGCAGACTAAGGAGAGTCTGAAATTTGTTTAGCAGACTAAGGAAAGTCTGAAAGTCGTTTAGCAGACTAAGAGAGTCTGAAAGTGGTTTAGCAGACTAAGAGAGTCTGAAAGTGTTAACAGACTGAGGAGAGTCTGTGTGTGTGCCAGAGGGCATTAGTTCTCCCGCCAATGGTGGCGGAACGTATGTACCAAGGAGGGTACTTTGATATCAAGACTGTCGTCTTGAAAGCTTGCCTTTGTCGGAACCGGTGTTAGGAGACCCGGTAAATCGTCGAATCGTTGCTGTCTTGCCCTAGGAGAGAAACCTACGCTCTGTGACTCCAGGCTAGTAGAAGTTCCATCAGCCTGTAAAACTGTGATATCTAAAGATAACCTCAACCGTCAGACGTTGTCCCGGAACTTGTTCAGCGAAATCAGAATCCGCATAGATCTACACCTCCCGCACCTTGGGAAATGAACGTTATCTAGAAGAATTTTACCAGAGACTCGCCAAAGCATTTATCCCAGTGGTTTGTTATGAACTATAGTGAAAGGACTTGAATCATACCGTGGATTTGTGTGCCGGTGTCAACGGATCTCAGTGGTGAGTGAGTTAAATCTTATACGGTTTAAATATCCATCTGAGTGAATGATTGAGTGAGACTGTAAGTAGATCTCGTTGACACTTCTCTTCTGATCTATCTGCTAGTGAATACTTGAACCTAGTTTAGTGGAAGAGTCTATTCTGTTCTCATCTGTCATGTATTGTGGTTTCCGGTATTGAAGACTCTTTATTTAATAACATTGTATTGAGAAGCTTCTTTACTGCGTGGATTTGAGTTTGTTGAATAACAGTCAGAGAGCGAGGTAGTGTGAGTGGCGGAGTGCGCACGTCATTCTCCTATCCCCCTGTCTTTCCCTCACAATTAAGTATCTAATTATATGTCTATATATTGGTGTTTGTATATATCAATGTTCAAATCAACTAAAGTCTTATAAGGTGGGCGAGATTGGAAAAAAAAAGGTGGAGGGCAGATCATAGCCACTGCGTGGAGGATAGCGGTCAAGGCTTGTCACGACGTGCCATACCTTAACTTAAAGGACTCGACTTCTCCAGAATTACAGAAAAACTTTTATGGTGATCTCGTAAATATAGAATTAATTGAGCAATCGTCACCATAACCTTTGCTGGCTCGGGTTTCTACACCAAAGGGTGACTGTCACGACCCCCACCCCCGTCCATGTAAGACGATGCAGGTCACATCAAACAGTGCGTACGCGCGCAATCACGTTCCCACACATCAGTTTCTCACGTCCTCTCACTAAAGTTCTCAGTTCACATCTAAAGTTTTTCGTTAACTCTCAATTCCCCAAGGAGTGAGCGAGCTCACCCCTCCCCCGCTGTGCGGTTCGGCTATACCGTTCAACGACACATATGGTAGGCCGATCTTATCATAAATGCACTTTTCTTGTCACGGGGTTCGTGACAGTGACGACGCTATGAAATAATGAGAATAACTAGAGAAATCTACCGAGGGAAAAGATTCTCATACTCTGACACGTTCTCTCAGTCTCACGCAGGCAAAACACTTCTTGCTCAAGAGCCCCCACCCTCGTAAAAACACAACTGCAGCGAACTGTTATTCAACATATATTTCAAACACTAACTGACGCGACAACATCAAATATATCTACAGATTATTTACAGAGAATCACCGAGCTCGTGTCTAGGGTGAGACGCTGCCTGATTACGTCATAGCACGAGGAATCAGACAAAGAAGATAATCAAACTCCAGAGGGGGAATCAAACTGCAAAACGGCCTATAATCCCGCTCAATACACACATACAGTAAGCGACCGACAGCAGAGCTCCTACTCTTCGTCACTACTGAAACAACTACTTTTGCAATACACAATTCTAAAGCTATTCAACGACCAACAATGAAGCTATGACACTTCCACGACCAGCCCTCCCTCTGCCTTCCTCTTGGCGTACGCCCGGCCTCTAGCTTAACGTCTCCTGTCTCCGACAGGATAAAACCACCTATCTTAAATCAACCCGAGTCCCAGACTTTAAGATAGTTTATGGCAAGAGCAGTCCTTGCGCGGCCAGCAGTCACTTACTAGTAAATTTCACTAGTGAACTATCTAAAATACCTGAGAACCCAGAGTGTTGAAAAGATTTCACCACTGAACCAGTTCATTTTGATGCTGGCAAGACTTAGACAAGATATTGACTATTTGCCCCTATCTAGGATGTGTGGTGTATCTGTATTCACAGCTGAAAACATTTTTCTTACTTGGATTAATTTCTGTGGAAGGCAGTGGAGGGAAGTTGATACCTGGGTGATGGCAAAATTAGTGAGATATTTTGCCCCTTCAGATTTCAAGCACAAATTTCCCACAACAAGAGTGCTTCTAGATGGAACTGAAGTGCCAATTGAAAAGTCTTCTAATTCACTGGCCCAGAAGGCTTCATTTAGTATTTACAAGAACAAAAATACAGTGAAAGCTGTGATAGGATGAACACCAGGTGGACTTGTGTCTTATGTGTCACCACCTTAAGGTGGATCTGCTTCGGATCGACAGATTATTGAGAGATCAGATTTGCCCAACATGTGTGATCCTGGTGATTCTATAATGGTTGAAAAAGGCTTCAATGTCCAGGACATGTTTGCACCAAGAGATGTTGGCGTCAACATACCAACATTCTTTAAAAAGGAAAACCGCCTGTCTGAAAAGCAGGTGTTGGAAGACAGGAAGATTTCAAGTAAAATAGTTCACATAACTGGCATGGGCAAAACTTACAAAATTTTGGTCAATGGATTGAATGCCTCAGAGACAAAACTTGCATCCTATATGATATCAGTATTTTACATGTTGTGCAAGTTTTGCAACAATGCTTGACCAGTTTAGAGGGTTTGTAGATATGTGTAGTGAACTTGCTAAAAGGATCTACTTGCAAGTCAGATGTGTGAGTTTTTGTATTTTCAAGCTTTCCAGAAACTACTTTTAGTCAGAATCAAAACAAGCTAAATGTTAGATTATCAGACCCACTGATGATTTTCGGTATAGATACTCCCAACACATCGTCCCCCATTTTTTTTGTTAAACATGGGATTGATAGACCAAAGCAAGGCAATCTGTACTTTTAGTAAAAAAAAAAGCTGTATTGTCTCGTTTCAAACACTTGGTATTTATGGGCTCTAGCTGCAGACAATAATACTAGCTGACAGCTAACTTGACATCTCATATTACAATTGTATTTGCACTTTGTTTTTATTCTTTGTGCAAGGATGGTTTTTGGTGTTGTTTGGGGTGGAGGAAATTGTATAAAAGTGCTTTTTGTAGCTTCTTGTAATTTTATGCCGATGTAGTCATTGTTCTGTTCATGTTAACATGATACAAGTTATCATGGAAATGTCTTAGCTTCACAGTTGGTCGTTGAATAGCTTTAGAGCTGTGTATTGCAGTAAAGCAGTGGTTTTAGTAGTGACAAGAGTAGGGGCTCTGTTGTTGGTCACTTATTGATTCAGTTTGTATAGCTTCAGAGTTGTGTATCGCAGAAGTAGTGGTTTCAGTAGTGACAAGAGTAGGAGCTCTATTGTCGGTCACTTACTGTATGTGTGTATTGAGCGGGATCATAGGCCGTTTTGCAGTTTGATTTCCCCTCTGGAGTTTGATTATTTTCTTTGTCTGATATCACGTGGTAAGACGTAATCAGGCAGCGTCTTACCCTAGACACGAGCAAGGTGATTCTTTGTAAATAATCTGTAGATATATTTGATGTTGTCAAGTCAGTTAGTGTTTGAAATAAATGTTGAATAACGGTTCGCTGCAGTTGTGTCTTTTACGAGGGTGGGAGCTCTTGAACTAGTAGTGTTTTGCCTGCGGGAGACTGAGCGAACGTGTCAGAGTATGAGAATCTTTTCCCTCGGTAGATTTCTCTAGTTATTCACATTATTTCATAGCGTCGTCACCCTCTGGTGTAGAAACCATTGACCTGTTGCAGTAAAGGTTTTGGTGACGATTGCTCAATTAGATCTACATTTACGAGATCACCATTACAGTTTTGTTCAGTAATTCTGAGAAGTCGAGTCCAGTAAGTTAAGGTACGGCCCGCCACGTCACACTGCCATCCATTCTTTATAACGACGCTAGTCTTCACACAGCTAGCCCTTGGTAAACAACGTGTGCATACAGAGAATCGCTATTAAATGTAGTCAGCCCGCTCACTAAGCGAGTGCTGACAACTTTTTTAGGATCTGCCAAGTTCCTTTCTTTCGGCCCTCTCTTTGCTACGTGTTTGGGTACAGTAAGCTCCCTTGGTCACGTGCGTCTGCATACGGTTATGTTAAGCGCTGCCAGTACTTCTTGTTGGAGTTATCTTTCGATAATTTAAGCGCTCGGTCCTCATTTGTTCTTTATTAATTCTAAGCTGATATTTTTAATTGCTTCAACAATTCTCATATAGTCTAAGAAGTTACTTAAGATGTTTAGAAAACGTCTCTGGAATACTTACATGTTCAAAAATGTCCCCAGCTTCTTACAACAAATGATGAATTTGATAGACGTTTTACCTTAAACATGTTTACTGACTATAACTTGCAACCACCTCCCTAGTAATTACACTAGCGTTACAGTAGCTCACATCGTCGGTTATAGATTTGTTATGCAGTCTTCTGTAGTACTTTATCATTTCTTCTAAATTGCTTATGGACTTTTTCAAGTTCACCTCCAAGCAACTGTTTCTTGTCAAGGTCTGGATAGACAAGTAGAGCAAGTTCCATCACAAAATAGTTTGTACTCAGTGTCTTCTAATTATAATTCTAATTGCAGTTGCAGTTTGTTTTGGGGAAGTGCTTCAACCTGTCGGTGATTTCGTAGCATTAGGGTGGTCATAAAATTGCTTGCATCTCTCTCTCTCTCTCTCTCTCTCTCTCTCTTTCCGCTGAGGAGTGGAACCTTTACTCCGTAATTACCTAGCTACAGCTCAGTTCTCTCAAATTTTAGTCAAAGACTTCCCCTCACTGACTGCGCTGGCGCTTATGTCCCTCACAGTTTCCTCTGGGTTCCCATGAGGCTAGGAAGCGGTTACTAGGCTCCACTCCTGTCTCCTACAGGTTTTTTTCCAAGACTGTAGCATCCTTCGAGATACATTCTTCCCTTACAGCAGCATCAGTACCCGAATTTCCCACTGCGTTTGACCTCTTGTGACCTCTCAGCGATTGTTTGCCTGCTCTTTGGCTGTCAGTCTGTGAACCCTACAAGGTGGTGCGCCCCCAGTGTCTTGTAAAGGAGTTTCATTTTCAGTCAAGCCCATTGTCTGTCAACCCGCTGGACACTCTCCCTCATCAGTCTCTCCTGGGCGAGTTCTAATACAACTTCCAAACTTAAATTCTAATCATGTCTGCCAGCAATAATCTCTAGTATTTAGCGCCTCTAGTGTTTAGCCACTAACTGCCATTTCCAAAGACCAATTACATGTTACATGTAACAGAAGCAAATCTTACCTCCACCAATAAGCGATGAGGCACTGCCCACAGCTGTTGCAATGTTCTTACTCTTGTGACGCTCGTCCAGCTCTTTGATGACTCTCCGAATGATGTCCCGAAGTGCAGCGGCTTCCCTTCGTAAGTTGACAGGTATCCACATGTTTACTGAAATTGTTACACACACACACAAACGCACGCACACACACACGCACACGCATAGTATGCATACATTCACTTATGCATAAACATACAGATTCAAAGACAGATATATATATATATATCTTCATACAGACCAATTATGTTTTTCTTTCGTAACGTTTACTTAATACAGCTATCCGGATTAAAGATTTGACTGGACCAGTTCATTCGCAATCTCTGTAACCGTCTGTTCCAGGGAACAGTACTCTCTATGATTTGAATATATAATATAGAAACCACGCGGTTTGTCATATCTTCATTTCTTTTAAAGTAGTAGGCCTGCGATAGATTTATCATAGTTTTGCTGGTAATTAGTTATCATTAACAGACAGACTGAACTGTTCATTTTAGTTTCTGTTTCACTATCATTTAAACTGGCACATTTTTTTTCTTTTTTTTTTACAGTACATGATCCCTAGGCGTTGAGAATGTAGATGGAGTGGGACGCAGACTCTTGTAATGAACCAAAGAACAATTTCACTAACGATTTATCAAATAATTTCTCTACCGTGACCTTTCACTCGAGATTATTTTCACTTGCAGTAATGTCGATGGTACCCATACGTCGGGTCCGACTTTACAGGTCGAGTCTCTGTAGAAGACTGACATGTCGTCGTGCCATTGTTATGTAAGGTCTGTAGCTCTCGGGCGGAGGATGTGGTGTAGTTAAACTGATGAATTCCAAGGTCTTTGCCGCCGCCGAGTGTGGGCGGGGCGTGAGGGGTTCTCGCACATGGCATCGCCTTCTACGGATTGTCCCTCCATCAAGAGGCTGTACCTGTGGCTGCCCTGTCTGTACTATGTGTGACCTGTGGCTGCCCTGTCTATACTGTGTGTGACCTGCGGCTGCCCTGTCTGTATTGTGTGACCTGTGGCTGCCCTGTGTGTACCGTGTGTGACCTGTGGCTGCCCTGTCTGTACTGTGTGTGACCTTTACCTGCCCTGTCTGTACTATGTGTGACCTGTGGCTGCCCTGTCTGTACTGTGCATGACTTGTCGCTACTCTGTCTGTATTGTGTACCTGTGGCTGCCACGTGTCATCGTCAGACTGGATCTTGACTGATTCTTGTGTTTAAGGGGGCGAAGAGTTAAGTAGGACGGTCGTAGTGCGATCTGCTGCCGTTGCTGTGATGCAAGGCGTTGGGCCTGAACATCAGGTTCTGTGTGCGTTTATGGTTGTGTGCGAGGGGCATATAGTTGTCGGATGGATCTCAATCTGCGGCCCATATGGAGTTGGGATCAGGAGGCAAGGTTGGCCAAAGGGGTAGTTCTGTACTCAAGCATGGCATGGAGCGGACTGGCCCTTGTGGACAGCTTATTGTTGAAGGTTTTTGCAGATCTGAACGCACTTCACTTCCAGACTGAGGGCATCTAGGACAGCTGGTGATGTTTATTAAATCATAATCTCTGGGAAAATAAGCAATTTTTTCTGATGTGAACTGTGGCCCATTGTCGCTCACGAGTGTTTCAGGGTTGCCTTGTCAGGCGAATAGGCTTTGCAATTTATTAATGACTTCTACAGACTTTATCGTTGCTATCTCATCAAGTTTGAAATATCTACTGTCATTGTCTACCGTGACCATAAACTCCTGCTGATTCCATGTGAAGATATCAGTGGCAAATTTTTTGTCATGGGCGAGAAGGCACTTCATGTGACATTAGAGGTTCTTTAGTGTTGTTGCATTAGTATATCTGGCATAATTTTTCACAGCTCTGAACACTTTTACCAACTTCTTTAGACGACTTTAAACGGGATATGAGCAAAGCCTATTCACATCTAAACGAGATACTTGTTGCTGTTATCAAAGTTAGATAATTTCATCAATACTTCCCAGAAAGAAAAATTAATAGCTGGTTATCGTGTAACACTAATCTTGTGAACAAACCAGGGGACCAAACAGCGCTGTAATCTAACTGTAATCAGCCTATCTCTCGTTTTCGAGAAAGTTATCTCCTGCAGACAAAGAGAGAGAGAGAGACAGGATAGTGGCGGGGTGGGGCTGTTGTCAAGCTGCACAGTTTTGCACAGTATACTGCTCAAAAGAAATTGAAAGACCAGCTGAAGTTTGGCGGGTAGGTCACAGACGTGTGTAATTTGCCACACACACACACGCACGCACGCACGCACCCATGCACACACACACACACACAAACACACACACACACACACACACACACACACACACACATCCGATGCCATACACATGATGCACCTTGTTTCGTGCTGCAACAGTGAACGTACGTCAGTGTGCGTTGACATTACTGCTGGCGTGTTTGTCCACGCAATAGTGCAAGGGCTGAAAATGTCTCTACCATTTAGCATCGATCTAAACATTGCGCATCCCACATGAATACACATGTATGTCAGTCACATACCTTTTCGATGACTTCAGACGAATCTGATGAAGTGAGTTGCTGTGTTCTGTTTCGTTTACAGCACCATGGGACCTAAGGAAATAATTTTTCGCAGCATGTTGTCCCATTCAACACTGCTTACATTATTTTTGTGTTGATACTGAAAAGCGTAGAATAATAAATTGTAACGAGAATGCCAAAACAGGAAAACACGACGTCTCCTACCTTTGATCTGGTTCAGTGAAGACACACATCACCAAATATCAGACCTCACGTTCTGCACCCTGGGACAAAGTTTACAGCACCATGGGACCTAAGGAAAGAAATTTGTTTGAAAGCATGGCCCCTTCAGGGTTCTAACACTGGTTACATTACTTTTGTGTTGATGCTGAAAAGATGGAAGGCGTAGAATAATAACTTGTGACGAGAATGCCAAAGCACGAAAAAACGACGTCTCCTACCTTTGATCTGGTTCGGTGAAAATATAGATGACCAAATATCAGACATCACATGCTGCACCCTGCGACGAACTGCTCTTATTTCTCGATAACTCGTATCGCAGTGACCTCGCTTGACTACGCAACAGCCGATAAGAGTTTTTTTTTCTTACGTCAGAAAAAAGTAATTTCTACTGTCCTGTATGAGCTCCCTTACAACCATACGCATCCCTATTACACCTTTTGCATTTTTAAAATTTGAGAGAGAAATTCCAGCGAGAGATCTTAGTAAGATGTCGGTGAAAGGGAGATAACCCATGACATACTTCCTTTCACCAGGTTGCGTTACCGCCCTGTTAACAACTAAATCTGCTGGGGTAGGTTTGATTTCCCTTCCTGGAGGCAAAGTGTTTCAAGTGTCATAACGAGCCAGAAGAGTTGCTTGACAGTGACAGTGACATGTGTCCTCGGCACAGTTCTATGTCACATTGACAACGAACTCTATCTCAGAGAAGGTTGACGATAGAATCCGTGCTTAACATTATGCTAAAACTGTTACATTTTTTTCTAGTATATATGTGCGTTATGCGTGCGTGTAGCGAAGCTGCAGGAGGTCTAAACGCAAAACTTCGAACACATATTTTCTGAAGCAGAATACACTTTCTGATAAAAATCTGCGTTCTTCAACATTTCAAAACAAAACACCAAGGCCAACGTAAACCTTGTGTGTGCTGTAGTCAAGTTGAACGCCTACGATTAAATGATATTTGGTGGTGAAGTCGGATGTTCTTGCATGCAAATTTTGTACGGTTCAAAAACGTAGATTTATTTTAACAGAATTTATTTTGTTTGACAAAATGTAATATATTGAACACTGCGAAACACAAAAGGATCCACTATCGTTTATTTCGCTTTACAGCAAGAGGGGACTGCTGGTAACATGTAGATTAGTATAAGACAATTATTAATAGCGATTGTCATTTCTATTAATAGCTGCTTTTTCATAATAATTATGGATATAAGTTTCTTATTTGGGATTTCTTCTCTCTGGCCTCTTGATTCATGCAGCTGCTCCTCTTCTCGTCGTCCTTTGTCCTGTCTGATGTCTAACGGTTCTGTATTCGAGACACATATCCACAGACACCCCGCAACACAGTACCTTTACTTCATTCTTCTCTCCAGCCCTGTTCTTTCGGGCTTTCTGCACGAGGAGTTCTCTGGTCTGGTTCCATCTTTCCCTCCAGCGTTTTCCGCTCCAGCCCTGGGGCCCAGGCTACTTCACCCTCCTCCTTCGTCAACCGATTGACAAACGCTCCACACCTTTGGACCGCTATCGTTCAGCCTATCAGCGCTTACATCTTTTCCCACGTGACTTTTCAATTCCCTTCATTGGACCTTTAGGGGTTAGTGGTCAGACTCTCATTGTGTCGGAGGTATTCGCTAGCCACAGCCTCTGACCATCTCGATCTGTGACGTCATGATCACTAGCGGGAACCTTGTGCAGTTCTCTGTTCACAGAAACCATAATTAGAAGCTATGGCACTTCTCCAGTTCCTTGTTATGTCTTCATTGTCGACGGGTTGTTGACGAATGTCTTTAACCCACCGAACACCAAAATGTGACAATGCAGATACGTGCGAGCTTGTATATTTATGAATGGAACAGGAAGGTTAATTAACATACGAATGTTCTTTTTATATCATTTTTATTATTTGACAAAGACTAAAAGAGAGAAAAATATTCCTTTATCAACGGCTAACAGTCAACACAATAACTGTTAAATTCATCTAGACAGGCAAGCAACAATGGCTCTGCGCATGCTCACGATGCCATATTTGTAGAGTTACAACCAGAGATTCCCGTGAGAAATATCCTTGAGATTGTAGTGAAAGGGTCGGCCACCCCACGGGTCTCACTATAGCCTGTCGCCAACCTGTGTGAGTTTCTGTCGTCTGGCGCGTTACGTTTGACGTTACTTCCGGAGGGCCGATAGAAATGCCATCTGCTAAAGTGGCAGGTATGTTGTGAAAGTGTCTTATGAACCGTACATTTGAGGATTTTGAAAGTGCCACTACATGAGCAAACGATGTGTCAGCGGAACCTGGGGTTATGTGACGTTCACAAAGTGCTCCAGAAAAAGGTTCACAGATACGTACTTCACATGATGTTAACATTCTTACCTTTCTGTTCTAAAGCGCGTGAGTGCGTTCCGTGTGCTTGGCTTAGTATATGCGAGCATCCAAGATGCTTACAGGTAAGCTAAACGCTAAGCTTTTCGAACATATACATTTTCTGAAGCAGGATGCACTGGCTTCTAAAATCATTAAAAAAAATTTAGCATTTCCAAAGAGAACATTTAAAAGCAAAGTAGCACACTGTACATTCACACCGGTGCAGTATGTTGTGAGCCTTGTTTGTGTTCAGGAAAGTGTGCGTAGGGGGAGGGGGGAGATGCTTGGCGAGTTACTGGTTGTTTAACGTCCCGCCGCAAGCTGGGCGCTTATCAGGGCGGTAGACTATAGGGTGGCTGGGGTCCTATTACTAAGCCATGCACTGAAAGAACCACCAGACTGATAGCTGCAGTAAGAGTGCCAGTGCGTATAGACAGTTTGAAGTGTAGCTTTCGGATACCCCCCGCGCAGGAGATCGACGAAAACAGCAGGGAGCACAGCAGCCGAAGTGACGTCACCTCCAGAAGGACAAGCTGGGCGTACTGTTGTTTAGTCTAGACCAGAGTGTAGCTTTTTACAATGGGTTCATGAGAATCATCGCGCCTCATTATCTGAGTGTTCATATTAAGAGAAAATAGAGGACAGAAGAAAAGATTTAAATCCATTAGATTATATGATTGAGACATTAGCTTCCCGGAATGTTGAGAAGAAACACACCTGCTGTCTACCTCAAGACACCGATCGCCACAAAGAACGCAATGAAAACACGACGAACTAATATAAGTTGCGTTTTTTGTTGTTAAAATGTTCCAATTTTATGAAAAGTAATTGTCATTATTGTTTGCACTCCTTATGATCTTGTCATTATTGTTTGCACCCCTTGTGATCAATCTATATGACCCCTTAACAAACTATCTATCAGAATCGGTGGAATAAAAAATCATCAATCAGTGGTTAGTAGACACTATCGGCAAATCATGTCAATCGCTTGACAATGTGGGAAGAATATAAAGGAATAACTATAGGAATTTCAACTTGTGTTCGAGAATCAACTCACGATAAATCAGTGAACCAATGTTAGGCTTACATTGTTCCAGGGTAATTCAGTAAATGTGCCAGTGTGAAAATATTTAAATAGTGGTAATACAGATTAAAAACAAATAAGCAGACACACGGCACCATGTTCCAAATATCTTAAAATATGCATGAATAAAGTACTTTGGCCTCAAATTATCCTCTTTATTAAAACGCTCTGAACACACTAATCGAGTTCTCGCGTGCTCTTTGTTGAAATATTTTTTCTCGTAGTTTGCAGAAACCAGTTCCATGGTGGCCAAGATTGTACGAAAACAGTCGAGAGAAAAAAGTAAAGGGAAATAAAGTTACGGTAAAAGTGAACAAGAAAAAAGTGAATGTCACCATCCCCCACCCACACCCCATCCATCAGTAAAAAGAAGTCAAACTCTTGTTTTAACTTTTCCCCTGTTACTTATTTTCTCAACCACCTTTACTCATGGTCTGTGTTCCGAACTGGCGACTTGAAATGAGAGGTCCATGTCATTCGTGCGTCATCCCGTTCCTCGAAGATTTTGCACGAAACAGGTAAGGGGAGTACAGACTGTTATGCATGCATACGCAAAGAACGCTAAGTCTTCAAAAAGTGCACTCCGAGTATAAGTGATCACAACAATCGCATCACTGTTTCGGTGTGAGAAATGTGCAACTCATAATAACATGGAAGCTTATATATAGCGTGATATTCCGGCAATATGCAGGGCGCTCTGCCTTTTACACAATATGGATAAACCTGTATGGATAAACAAAACAACTAAGTATAAAACCACTACACAGTCAAAACCTACACAATCAAAACACACACTACACAGTCAAAACACATTACAACGTTGGAAATTTTATAAGTACAACAATAAACTATTAATGAGACAACAGTAAAACAAAGGACATAAACACGAGTAAAACTTGTTTAGAAATACTATAAGCAAAATAAACAACACCAACAATAAAACAATACAGACTAAAGTACTGAAACATACAAGCACAACAACCTTAATAGTTAATAGTCAATTGAACAGATGAATACAGACGAAGTTCTACATTTTCGCTTTTGATGTTACTGCAGCTCCTCGACAACAACCCATGTACCGTCTTCTAGCTTCACTCGGGTCCGTTCCGTAGCTGACGTCACACTCGGGGTTTTCCAACTTTTAGGGAAGATTTTATTTAATAAAGAACAAATGAGGACCGAGCGTTTTAAATTATCAAATGATAACTCCAACAAGAAGTACTGGTAGCACTCAAACATAACCGTATGCAGACTTTATTAATTATAATTTGCTCCTTGACGATTCCATGTATTTGTCCTATGTTGTGTTTGTCTTGGATCCCATTTGTCAGCACTCGCTTAGTGAGTGGGCTGACTACATTTAATAGGGATTCTCTGTATGCACACGTTGTGTACCGAGGGTTAGCTGTGTGAAGTCTAGCGTCGTTATAAAGAAAGGGGCGGCAGATCTTTTTGGAGGATCTGCCACGTTCCTTTCTTTCGGCCCTCTCTTTGCTACGTGTTTGGGTACGGTAAGCTAAGCTGGGGCACATGCGTCTGCATACGGTTATGTTTGAGCGCTGCCAGTACCTTTGTTGGAGTTATCATTTGAAGATTCTTTTTTTTTTTTTGGCGATAGTTTCGAACTTTACTTGTAAACGCAAAATCTCCTTATTAATAAATCTAAGTAGTGACAGATCAGAATTCTGTGATAGCAAAAGAGAGGGTTAATAAAGGTTAATCAAATATTTGAATTTGTGTGATTTCACGAACGGAAGTTTCGTATCCAAAAACTACAGTTTAAAGTGCAGGGAATCGCCCATTGGTATTTGCACAAGGTACAGCTCTAATAAATAATCCTTGGCCACACCTCGATTCGAACCATGAACCTTCCACCTGCTAGTCCGCGGGTCTACAAACTGAATTATCCAGGCCCCGCATCATGCACCTTTCCATTTCCCCATGCATGTCATGCACAATATACAACAAGTACCCTTTCTTGTCCATCAAAACATCGGTAATAATGGAAACTTTTTCTCCTGCAGCACAAAGAAACAGACATAAAAATCAATGTCTTACAAAATTTCATCACATGAAATCGTTAAGACACAATCACCATTCAAGCATTCGGCGCTTGACGCAATAACCACTTCCAACAGTAGACCTTAAACAGTTAAAAAGTGTAGATAATAGCTTTATCGCAGATAATACTCCATCATTATATTCTCTTCAACCTACACACCCCTTTACATATACTCTCCAAGTCATACACACACATTCACAATCGATTTCACATATAAACCCACACACAGTCACTCTTTAACACACACCTAAACACCACACCACACGTCAACAATCCCCCCCCCAACACACATACTCTACCCTCAACTCTATTCCAAACATCCTAATTTCATTTAACAACAAAATTATATTTGTTCTTTCAAGACAAATAATTTAAGAAACCTTAAGATGTAAATAAAATCTGGTTGCAGATGAAACAGAATGTTTTATTAAACTTCTTTTGCTAGTAACCAGACAATAACTGAATAATCAAGGACAAGTAGGACGTACAACTTTTGAATTTAAAATGTTCTTATATATTGCAGATGGAATGAAACAATACTAAAATTTTTCGTTTTCCAAATGGCGCTTTAAAACGTCGACCAGAAGGCAGTAACTGAAATCAATCATTAAGTGGACGGGTGAGATCGATATTTGTGCATGCTGTATTTTTTTAACAATTTGATTACGAAGTTCAAAGAGCTGCACGTGTTAAATGCCTATTGTTTGGTTGCTATGTCGACGACTCGAGCCAGATTTCCACGGCTATTTTGCAGAAAAATTTCTATACACTGCAGAAATACTGAGTGAGAGGAACCTCTCAGAGACTAACACAAAGTCTGTCAAATATGCATTTGAACGTAAAACATCTTAACTAACCTAAAACATATAGTATTTGATTATCTTTTTACTATACAGCGAGCATGTGCATAAGAGATTACTTTCTTCTAAATTTGTACCGATATCTTTCAAACACTTCAAAGTTTAGGACGAAAGAAAGTGTAAGATACCCTGGTCTGACTACCTGTGATTTAAAGTCAAATAGTACTGGCCATGAAGTGCGTACACGTTCTTGAGAGCAACCTTTGAAGGAATCAAAGTAGATTGACGTAAGTAGTTTATTAGTAAAAAGAAATCTATATACACTGAAGTGCAACAGACACTCTATGACAAAAAAGTCTATTATGAAGTGTTTTGGGGGGTTTAAAAAGTGAATCCTTTTCTTAACTTTAGGTTAGACAGGGATTACAGTCATATTGTTTAGAGAGATTACAGTCATATCGTTGACAGGGATTACAGCTCACCATTGGCCACGCGGTCCAGGAAGTCAGCCATTCTCTCCAGTTTTGCTGACGCTTTGGAGGCCTCCCCTCTACTGGCCGCCGCTGCAGACCTCACCAAGTCCACCAAACTGACGGGAATCAAGATAACATTCAAGATGAAGAACCCCTTGCCCACAGCGTTGATGCCAACTTTACCCGCCGCAAGCGCACGGCCTTTGATAAGTCTGTACCCTCGCTGCATTTCCCATATCCCATCGATGATTTTACCTACGATGCCTAAAATGTTCCCTGGAAGCTCTTCGGAACCTGACTGCTCTGCGTAGTGAACTGCAAAATCCTTCTGAAACGTTTCCCATCTTTTCTGCACGTCGGAGAGGTTGTTCTGCTTGATGATGAATTCGGCTAAATGGGCGCCAAGACAGACGGCGCTACCAGCGCCAGCTAACACTGCCCCAGCGCCGGCTAAGGGCAAGGTCGCTCCTCCTGTAGGCAAAGCAAGGATCGCAGCGCCTATGGTCAACACTGAAAATAAATAAACAGAGAAATAAATAAATATTGATACGCCATAGAAGATATGGCGTCAACCAGTGAGTGAGTGAAAATACAAATTGTTTATTGAAAAGGGCCACGATCATTTTTTAAGGGTTGTTTGCATACTTAAAAAATACCTTAAAAGCGTTATACACATAAACTATATATCTATGACAACACAGCCTCTTAGTTTAATGTAAATGCGTGCTATATAAAATACACTAATTCCTTTCAGTTTTTGAAGGTCTGACCACAGTAACAACGTTAAGACTACATGCCAATATATAATATTTTGACTGAAAGGCACTTTTCCTTAAGTCATAATTTGTTGTCGTTATTTCTTACATAATGAACCAAGCGTTTTGTCAGGCGTACTGTTTCTATATCTGAAAGAGCAGACAAGAAGATATCTAGTCTAAATGTTTGCCAGTTTTCAAAACCCCATTTTCATGCCTTGATTGCATTACTGAAAGTATCTAACCTTTAAAAAAATTCTGAACCCCAAGGGCACCCCCATAGAGTGGCGTTTTTACACATAAATGTTTGTGCACAATAGTCTGAAAAGTACATTTGTTGATTTACTAGGCAATGATTGTGGAATGATATACTATATAC
>SMGT01010102.1:4499-41787 GCA_004794575.1 Lanistes nyassanus
TAGACAGGCAGCATAAGTCATACAGGCATACAGACACACAGGCATACAGACACACAGACATACAGACGGGCAGGCACCAGCCTCTTACTATCGACAGGCGAAACACTCGTCCAGCCAGCCTCTGCCTCTCTGTTCGCATCAATCTTGTCATGCCAGTTCTCCGGCTGCAACTGGACTCTGTATTTATTTTTCCCGTCGCCGTGACGTGAGGGCAACATGAATCTTGTGAAACTGTTTCACTGCCACTTGCTTATCAATTTCAGTCCAAGCGGCTTGTCTAGTTTTGTTTCCTTTCACAATCGATTTTCGCTCGGTGTTCTTATTAGTTAGACGAAAGTCGAGGGAGAGAGAGAGAGAGAAAGTGGGCGCAACAGACTAAAAACAAACACTAGAAGGTTTTAATAGCGGAAATGAGTAAAGTGTTCCATCATTTCTTGTAAAATAACAGCAAGAGCCGAGATCAAAATAAAAATATAAAATTAAAACTACCTCTAGTATTTTGTGTCTTTCCAGCGGATGAAACGTTGCTTTCTTTAAAGCATTTTTTGTGTGTGATGCTGAATTTTCATTGTGAGCACCCGTACGAACACCCACCCACCCTATGTACACACAAACGCGCACACTTATGCACACGAACACTCATACACACATATATATATATATGTGTGTGTGTGTGTGTGTGTAGAGGAAGAGAGAAGCGCAACATATGCACACTGACCTTTTCGCACGTGCCTTAATATTCTGCCTAAATCATTCAGAACGGTTTCTACACGAACCATACAGGACATACCCCTCCCATCTCCTCACACACTTCGTGGAAGTGGAAACTTATTTTATTCCGAGAAAGTTATTATTCTGCATCTATAGTGTTCATAGTCATACATCAACAAGTATTGATATGAAACACAAAGTATATTTTTTGGCGTCTGAACGTAAGAAAACTTGCTCATTTTCCAGCCGATTCATGGTTATACATAAATATATTCTGTACTACATTATGTTCGTACTCCTGTCTATAAGATATGCGTGGAATGTGACGTATTCGTGTTATACCTTGATAAACGCGTGGCTTCAATAGCGACTTGATTTCTGTTTGCAAGTTGGATTCTGACCTCCAAAGTTCTTTAACAATCTGCATTCCTTGCTCAGTCAACCCGAATACGGGCGTACATGACTGGCGTCTTGCTTTCTCGCCAGCTGAGCGTGAACCTGCCTTGCGCCTCGCCTTTTCCCGCCATCGGAATCAGTTTTTGTGTACACCATTATGGCTTGTCCAGTAAAGCTCCCCCTGTCTTTGAGTGGTCTGGCCATGTTACGTCACCCTCTCCCGCCCAAATCCACCACTGAATGCACTCCCATCCCTGCCTGCCACGTAGATAATTATCGGTCTCCGATCCGAACTCGTAGTTTTATCACGTGATCTAAGGTCAGCGTTTGGGGTCAGCGAAGGAGAGTACTCAAGCTGGACACCTCTGGCATTTAGCTCTGCCAAGCATTGACCGGTTTGTCTGAAACATCCTCCAGAAATCTCTGCAGTCAAGGGAGACTGTTAAGTGAAGTTTGAGGCAGATCAGGGAATCTGTCTTGTTCCCATGCTGCCTAGTTAAGCGCATGCCAATTGTCGATATGCAGAGAGTCTACAGCCATCGCCACCCAGACCAGCTCAGACAGCAGCGGTGCCTCTGTAAGCGCGCAAGGGTCTGCGGAACTTTGTTGTTTTGAGTCCCGGCGTGGACGTGACTCTGTCTCCTCGTCCCCAGGGGTGCAATGAATGATGAATGACGTTTAAAAGCGGAAGAGAACTGTCGTGATTTGCCTTGGTCATTTCACGCTATCGACCCTCGAGTGGTCGTTTTGATTGATGTAAGCAGAGAGAAAAACCCGGCTAACTGTTGTTGATGAATAAAGTTCCAGTCGAATCTATATTTGTACCTAACGAGTCACAGAGTGATTTCGATATTATCACCCCTTGAATGGACTTGGTAGATCCAAGTCACTGTCTAGCAAGTATTGAACCACAACTTCCTCACTTCAGGCACTGAGTTCATATGTTTGGACGTTCGGTATTTTCATGCCAGAATTGTTAAACTGATGAACTGTGGAGGTGAGTGGATGAATGAGCCTGGTTGTAACACTGTGTGGGAATAAGAGGCACTCAGTTAACTATAGTGTATGAATGAGCTTTTCAAGATTACTGTGCGCTCGATCTGCAAACTAGATAGATATGACCCCATCTTGATATAATCTCTAGCCAGTATTCGGTCGGCGGAAATATAATTCCTTTCTAAGATTGGCTAAGGTTAATTGTAAAGAAATGCACTTTTTATTGCTCCAGAATTGTTTGGCTCCCTTCTTTAAAAAATGAGATATTTATGAAGACAGAATTGTTATTCCTCCCAAAGGAATTAATTTGAGGGTATCCCTAAGTCATCTCCTATTAGATAAGAATTTCTAACCCTAACCCTAACCCCAACCCTAACCCCTAACCCTAATCCTAGCCCCTAACCCTAACCCTTCTCATATATATATATATAGAGGGGGGTGGGAGCTTTACTTCAGCGGGAGCTTTGTCTTGTCTTTGATCTGGGAGTGTCTGCGAAGTATGTCAGTGGGTCGGACGGAACGAGACACCACGTACAGATTTATTGGCTGGGATAGAGAGTATTCTTTTTATTGCAGTGGATAGTTCTCTGGTGGGCCTTTCAGCAGAGTGACCCACAACGTGGATTACGTTACAAATAGCACAAGCACACGCATGATCACACTATTACTTCACACGAATGATCACACTCTATTCCTTCACACGCATGATCACACTATTCCTTCACACGAATGATCACACTCTATTCCTTCATACCCATTATCACACTCTTTTCCTTCACAAGCATGAATACACTCTATTTCTTCACACGAATGATCACACTCTAGTCCTTCACACGAATGATCACACTATTCCTTCACACGAACGATCACACTCTAGTCCTTCACACGAATGATCACACTATTCCTTCACACAAATGATCACACTCTATTCCTTCACACGCATGATCCCACTCTATTCGTTCACACGCAGCTGTTGATATTTTGTTTCGTCACGTGCGTGTTCGGCGTTTTCCGGGTTTGCAGGCATCCTTTCTCTTCGCCTGTCAGTTCCGTTAGGTTCTATTTTTACTTTCGCTGCTTTTGGTTTTCGCACGTGATCGCCGAGTTTACCTCAGATCTGACTGAAAACATCTGCCGTGAGCGTATATCCTGTTTGCCTTCAATTGAAAAAATCCAGAAGCGAACTGTGCACGTTAGGAATTTTTCATCACAGCTATAACAGAGGTCACACAGCGGTGTGAGGACAGAGGTGGAATCCATTCAAAAAGAGACAATATATTGTCTAGCGCTGAGGGTCAGGAAACTGCGTGGTTCCTCACGTACGATAATGGGTGTACATTTGTATTGACACGAGTGGAGAGTGGGCTTCTGAGGACTCAGTTGTAAGTTCCTGACGTCTCTTTCCTACCTTACCCTACCCCGCCCCCCCCTACTCTCTCTTTCCCCCGCCCTGTCCTCTCTCGACATCTTTTTTCACACTGATTACATCGTGTCAGATGGCAGGAAGTAATCCTTCTCAGCCTTGACTGCAAGTACAGAGGCAATGATACGTAAGCCGTAACGTTCGCTGTGAAGGTGGCACGAGTTCATGGACCAAGTATAGATTACTACGCTCCCAGACGGTTCAGGCGTGAACAGGCTAGAAGGAACAGAGATCCAAGAAAAGATATTGTCGGGGAAAATCGAACAGTTCCCAAAGAGAGGGAAAGTATGGCACGGCAAGCCCATGTTTCAAACTAAAAGAAGGGTTCTTCTGTTGGCTGGAAGAAATTGGTAGGTTACAGGAGACGGACAGTCTGCGAGGAAACCAAATCGAGGCTTTGAAGGAAGTACGAGACTTGACGAGGGTCCAAGCATCGGCAAGGAATGGAGTATAATGACCGGCTCCCACCAATCACGTCTCATCAGGCCAACTGGAAACGGAAATTGGTGAAAAATTTAACATGGCCGTGCCTTGTTAGCTGTAGCTGGCTTGATCATGCTGCACGTACCGCGGGCCCTCTTTATTAGTTTCACCTCAGTCTCCGTGGGCCTTAATAAAGCGCGAGCAGGTGTGGCGACCTTTGACGCGTTGTGTGCGTGCCTGATGTGGACAGGTTAGGATCTCGACAAGGCGGCCTTTATGAAGGGTCCTTGCAGCTGGGCTTGTGGTGGCGTGAGTAGTTCTCAACAACTCCCGGCACTTTTCCGAGTGACACGCTCTCTCTAACTGTGACGCGAGATGCGAGGCGGTGGAGACGGCACTGGACTCGACGTCTGCTTCCGTGAATGCGTGCTTGACGGTTAAAAACCGCTTTTCTTTCCTGTTTTCAAGCGTGCGACTCTTCTATTTTAAACAGGAATGAGACGGGTTCTTGAAAACAGAGGTGAAGGTTAATTAAACTTAATGAACTAGAGATTGAATTGTACGTGGGCCTTTAAATCCTTTAGTTAAAGGCAGGCAGTTTATATGTTTCCCCCATATAAGCTAGAATACATCTGACACATGTCCTCCGGTTTTATTAGCTTGTATTTTAGTCTAACATTTGTTTTATTACGTCGAGCTTTTTTCAGATCTGTGTTACCGTTAGAAATTGGCGGGGATGGGGGACGTTTCTGATCTCACCGCATATTACATTTTTTATGGATTGTATACGGGTATCTAAGGACGGGGAGGGGGAGAAGGATAGAGGTCTTTAGGGAGGGGGAAGAGCAGGAAGGACAGAAGCTGGAAAAAGTGTTATAATCTGATGAGAAACCTTTCTCGGCGAAAAAGGTGTAGAGATACTTTTTTTTATTAAAACGCAGTGCTAACAACGGAACCGCTGCCTGAAATGCGCGCATTTAACTGCCAAAACTCGCATGTCTTGCACGACTGTCGAAATTTCGGCAATTGCGCCAGATACTCATGCTTCTTCCGTGCTTGCATACCCTGGGCAAAGCACAGCTGAAAGATTTTGACGGACGCACAGCAGTCCCGCGAATACGTTCTCATAAGTTGCCTGTGACTTTGTCAGCTGCATAAACAAATGGCGTCATAATAACGACCAGTTTTGTGGATGTTTTAGTGTATAGTTTAGTGTATAGTTCGGTAACAGGACTCAGTCCAATGCATACACACCCGTGCGCGCACACACAGATACCTCCTTATAACCCGTAAGGACCAATAAACGAAACGGGTCCCATGTCGACCGTGAGATCAGGCTGTTGAGTCCAAACGCTTACATAATGTTGCGCGTTTCTTCGATCAAAGCCGAACTAAATATCCCTCTAAGACTGACGGCAGAGCTTCATAACCACCCGCATGTTTGATGTGGATCCTGGCACACAAGTGGATCCTGTAGCGTGAGGCAGGAGCCGTTTCTAGTGCGACCAGGACTGACGCTCATTATAGACCGGGGGTCTCAGTCAGGGTTGTGTGCAAGCTGTCACAGTCTTTAAAGCAGTGATCAATAGGTCAGGGACAGAGGGTGATACTGAGCCTGACCTAATGCCGGTGTTTGGTGTTTCTTTCGTGTTCACACGACAGGCAAATGTGGAGACAGCGGTGTCCTCGTACGATCAGCGATTAATGAATATTTCTCAACTGAGAGCTGTTTACCCGTGTGTCTGTTAGCACGCAAAGGGGAATGCGGGTGTGCGCGCAAGTTGGGGCGGAAGACAGAGAGAAGGCTAGGAAAGAGGGATTTCCACTAGCACTGCATGCATCCCATTCAGCCAGCAGCTTGCATAACGTGTGTGCAGCTTCATCTACAAAACGAACAGCGTTGGTTCGTGAACTGAGTCTGCTGGGTCCAAGCAAAGATATGTTTCCTATCGATTTCACTTTCGTCATTACCAACAGCAACAGCAATAGTAAAAACTACTTTAAAGCAGCTGCACAAAATATTTCAGAGCTTGTGTTCGCATGAACCTTGTTTCAACCTGCAGCAGCTGGCCATATGTTGCGCTGTTCTCAGACCGCCCCCCCCCCTCCACCAACCCCCGTCACGTCCATGTTTTAAATTTGTGCATTGCACCAAATCAACATTCCTCCTTCCCCCACCCCGCACCAAATCATTCCTCCCTGCATCACCATCCGACGCGCCCACCAGTTATTTTTCTCTGAGCTTTCTCTGCTCTGCCAAACACGGCTTGGACATGCTTCAAAGGCAGATTCCAGCTTCATCGCCAGGAATGCTACGATAGTATGAAACTTTCTTTCTTTCTTTCTTTCTTTCTTTCTTTCTTTCTTTCTTTCTTTCTTTCTTTCTTTCTTTATGATCGAAAGGTGTTGATAGAAAAGCGCCTGAGAACACAGTCAGCAAGCAACGCCGCAAACTGACGGAGTGCAGGAGGCGAGCAGGGAGCCGGAGTCCCACGGGAGCTGTTTGCTCGGTTCACGGCGAAGACGCCCGCTTCACTAGACGGTCGACATCCGGGACTTTGTAGAAAAACCCCGCCAGCACGTGACACAAAGCGAAGACGTCAGCTCTCTGCTTCTGCGTGACGCGTGGGGCCTACCTTTCATCCACCGAGGGCCAACGTGGTTCCGGTCACGCGACTGAACATGGTGTTTGGGTAACTGTGTCCTCTAACGAACCTTCACACGAGTACATGCAGTGTGGGGTAACGGTGTCCTCTAACGAGCCGTCACACGAGTACATGCAGTGTGGGGTAACGGTGTCCTCTAACGAGCCGTCACACGAGTACATGCAGTGTGGGGTAACTGTGTCCTCTAACGAGCCGTCACACGAGTACATGCAGTGTGGGGTAACGGTGTGTTCTAACGAGCCGTCACACGAGTACATGCAGTGTGGGGTAACGGTGTCCTCTAACGAACCGTCACACGAGTACATGCAGTGTGGGGTAACGGTGTCCTCTAACGAACCTTCACACGAGTACATGCAGTGTGGGGTAACGGTGTCCTCTAACGAGCCGTCACACGAGTACATGCAGTGTGGGGTAACGGTGTCCTCTAACGAGCCGTCACACGAGTACATGCACTGTGGGGTAACGGTGTCCTCTAACGAGCCGTCACACGAGTACATGCAGTGTGGGGTAACTGTGTGTTCTGTAACGAGCCGTCACACGAGTACATGCAGTGTGGGGTAACGGTGTCCTCTAACCAGCCGTCACAGGAGTACATGCAGTGTGGGGTAACTGTGTGTTCTCTAACGAGCCGTCACACGAGTACATGCAGTGTGGGGTAACTGTGTCCTCTAACGAGCCGTCACACGAGTACATGCACTGTGGGGTAACTGTGTGTTCTCTAACGAGCCGTCACACGAGTACATGCAGTGTGGGGTAACTGTGTCCTCTAACGAAACGTCACACGAGTACATGCAGTGTGGGGTAACTGGTTCTTGACGTCGGGGAATCCGTCAGGTGATCGACCTCTCACAATATGTCGGCTGACATGTTTTTCTATTCCATTCTTACAGTGTTCTACGGCATGCAGTCTTTGACGTGACGGACTGCAATGAGAGACTGGGGACAAAATCGGTGATAATATCCAAGGACACGTCAATCATAGGGCAGTAAAATTCCATATTTAGCAACTCAATTATAAGTTTTGCTTTAAACTTATGCAAATATCCAACCAACCAACCAACCAACCAACCAACCATACTTAAGTCTGATGTGATATAGGTGAACAATTCCGATAGATAATTGTGAGATCCTTACAAGATATTTCGCGAGGGTCAACTATATAAACAGCTACACCTTGCACTGTCTGACGTCACACCTAGAAGAATACAGCTCAGAGGACAAATGACAGCACTATCTGACGCCAGGTATGGGACTAGAGGTGGTGTGCAGAGGACAAGTGACAGCACTATCTGACGCCAGGTATAGGACTAGAGGTGTGCAGAGGACAAGTGACAGCACTATCTGACTCCAGGAATAGGACTAGAGGTGTGCAGAGGACAAATGACAGCACTATCTGACGCCAGGTATAGGACTAGAGGTGTGCAGTGGACAAGTGACAGCACTATCTGGCGCCAGGTATGGTACTAGAGGTGTGCAGAGGACAAGTGACAGCACTATCTGACGCCAGGTATAGGACTAGAGGTGTGCAGAGGACAAGTGACAGCACTATCTGACGCCAGGAATAGGACTAGAGGTGTTCAGAGGACAAGTGACAGCACTATTTGACGCCAGGTATAGGACTAGAGGTGTGCAGAGGACAAGTGACAGCACTATCTGGCGCCAGGTATGGTACTAGAGGTGTGCAGAGGACAAATGACAGCACTTTCTGACGCCAGGTATAGGACTAGAGGTGTGCAGAGGACAAGTGACAGCACTATCTGGCGCCAGGTATGGTACTAGAGGTGTGCAGAGGACAAGTGACAGCACTATCTGGCGCCAGGTATAGGACTAGAGGTGTGCGGAGGACAAGTGACAGCGCTATCTGACGCCAGGTATGGGACTAGAGGTGTGCAGAGGACAAGTGACAGCACTATCTGACGCCAGGTATGCGACTAGAGGTGTGCAGAGGACAAGTGACAGCACTATCTGACGCCAGGTATAGGACTAGAGGTGTGCGGAGGACAAGTGACAACACTATCTGACGCCAGGTATAGGACTAGAGGTGTGCAGAGGACAGGTGACAGCACTATCTGACGCCAGGTATAGGACTAGAGGTGTGCGGAGGACAAGTGACAACACTATCTGACGCCAGGTATAGGACTAGAGGTGTGCGGAGGACAAGTGACAGCACTACTGACGTGACGTATAGAGAAAAAAGCGTGAGTAGGACATCTCCTGACGCCAGATATTTTGGAGAGGTCGGCAACGCAGTCCTGTGAATGTGCTCAGTCTTTCATGGCAAATCCAACCTCCAGCCCCGGACTCAGTGCGAAAATGTTGGCCAGCTGTGAGTCGGTGACGGGGCACTTCCTTCACAAGACGTTCCCACTGGCAGAAACGGGGTCACCAGTCGCTGTGCACAGCAAGCCTGGACTCCAGATGACGTCACGGGACCGGTTCGTGGGAACGGGATTTCTGAAGGGACGTGGCATTTCAGATGATGGATTCCACTCGATGCTGCGAAAGATCTGGGAATGAGGTGCTAAGGGCCAGAACATTTCCTCGGATTTGTACGCGAGATCAGACAAAACAAAGCTTCCGCCCCAGGCCTTTTGGGTGGAGACAGGCTGGGGCTTGCAGACGGAGTGTGCCTGGGGGCAGGGAAGGGTGAGGAGGAGATTGCGTGTAGTCAAAGCACGTGAGCGAAGTCTGACGGAAACACACGGGGAAAACGCTGGTTTGTATCTTTGTGTCGCTCCCAAAAGCCTGTCGTTTACACGAGGACGAACCACACGTTATATTTTACGTGGATACAGACGCTGAAGGTGTTTCCCCTTCGCATATTTTCAGGCAGTATGTGTGTGATAAGTGTTGCAAGTCTTCCATCAGGCTAGGGCCCAGTCCAGGGCTGGAACACAACAAGATCGTTAGAGCTTCCCAAAAGTCTCTGACGTCACGAACAGATGACGTCACCGGCCACCCCTGCATGTCCAAGAGTTCGCGCCACTTGTATTTCCTTTGTGGCCTGCCAGTCGTCAGGTCAGCGAAGGTGGAGCAGGCAGTTTGGCGAGCTTGTCTTTGACTGGTGCAGCAATGTGGTTGTCGGCGATGATGGTGGAGCTCCACCCACGCTGCGGTTACCCAAGACCGCGAGCGGTGGCAGGAGTCTGGGTGCATTGTCTGCGACATCTGATACCTCTGTGTCCTGTCCTCTGATGATTGATGTGTGCGGCTCCTTCTTGGCTCTTTTTCTGCGAGTCTTTCATCCTCGCTAATTTGTTTTGCTGGATTTTCTCGGAGTTACCGTTCTTGCAATTAACTCCCCTTATGTTTTCCCTCTTTGACTGCGGCCATCAGAGCCGCCATGAAACGATGGCCGCTGTGATTATAAAGTTAAAAGGACACATTGGTGTCTAGACGGGTTAGTTGAAAACGTACTTGTCCATTCCTCTACGGTTCCAACCCACCCCCAACACCCTGTTTTTTCCTTCCTTTTCTTTCTTTCCGCTACTGTTTCCGCCAGGAAAGTTTCAAAGCGGATGGCCATAATACAGCTCTTAAAAGACGTTTTTGCTCTTTTGAAAACATCCTCGTTTTTCTGGGGTTTCTATGGTACCCACCTCCTTCACCACCACCACCACCACCCACAAATGCCATGGTTTGATGCCATGTGGGGAGAGAAGCCCAAGAAAATAGCGTAAATCACGCAAAAACTAATGTTTACCTGCAGAAACTGACCAGACACTGAGACAGGTGAGGTAAGGAACGTACACCTATCTTATGTAAAGGGCATAACGGACATGTGTACGTTGCTTCTAGCCGTCGTCTTTTGTCAGGAAGTAGAGATTACACGCATGCGCTGTGATTAGGCAGACCCGACCAGAGCCGTCCGCGAGACCAAATAGATCAAAGGTGTCGGTGGAAATCAAAAAAGAAAAAGAGACACCTACAGGGCCGGAGCTTGTCGCATCAGGCTTACCTGTGGGCAAACAGAACTGTGCAATCTGTAACCGTTCACCGGGAATTTGTGTATCCTGTTAGCTCCCTTCTGAGTCGTGTTGAGCGCCTGTATCCTTCCGCTAACTGGACGGCACTGTTGCCTGCATGCGGGACTTGGTAGGATATCGCAAACGAAACAAGGTTGTGAGCTGTATTCTGTAAGACCCCAGTCTTCTCTCCATTTCTCCTATCCAATATGTTACGAACGTGGCACGTTGTGTTCTTTATGGCGACACTTTCCGTTTCATCGCATTTACCAGCAGTGCAGTTGAAACTGGTTTAATGACAGTGGGTGTTAAAAACTTATACATTCAGCTGGGATATTTGACACTCGATGTCCGTCGACAGGTTGCACTGGCGTTCTTATCGTTTGTTCGTACGTAAAGGTGAACGTAAAATACACAGGCAAAATGGATCTTACGATTGTTGTTAGACCGAAAGGACAGATCAAAGAACTTATGCAACCCGGCCCAGAATCATTTGACCCAGGTGGGCCATGCCCACTGAGTACGGCCAGCTCTCTCTCTCTCTCTCGTGTGTGTGTGTTTACTGTACTGTGGCTGTACCGACAGAGAAGAGGCTGTGTGTGTATTCGTTCTGTCACCGAGGTGCATTTTTCAGAGCTCAAGGCGTATTGAATCATTCATTCCCTAAGACGTTCCTGTCACACTGTATTTTGTCTCTTAAGGTGTTTAAAGAGATACCAGTTTCTATCCTGCCTTTCGGGGGGGGGGGTCCCTCCCAGTCTCCCTCAGCCCTGGCAGTAATTTCGAGGAACAGATCGTCAATTAAAAACTTGAAAAACTAGAAACTTGAAAAATACCCGAGACAAAAGTATACATTACAGCTCCAATCTTCTTGTGTTTGTCTTTTCCAGACAACGCTTTGCCCCAAATGCATCAGTACCCTAATTCCTCCCTCCACCCCCTCCACCCCACACACACACTTCCCCACTTTCCAACCATAGTGTGAAATCACAGCTGGATTGCAACACTTTCCCACTATACAATCCTGTGTAAGAGGTGAGGGAGGGAGAAAACAATGAAAAACAAAAAGAGAAGGAAATAAGAACGGAAGAAAGCGAGGAGGAAAGGAGAAAAAAGGATGGAAGGAAAGGATGTGTTACGACTAGGCGCACTTTTATTGGTGCCGCTGGCTGATCGTCAGTGAAAAAAATGTTGGGTTGTCTTTCAGGTTCCACCGTGACTCATGTTCTTTCTGGGGTGTAGGTGTTGGAAGAGGGGGTACTGCGAGTGAGTCGTGTTTAATCGTGCTGAGTCGTGTGTAACTAGAGTTGACTGCGTTGGCGGTTATTCCATTTATGCTTTGGAACACTTTCAATCCGCACGCTCTGCTGACATTGGGTTTATGCCTCAGTTCTTCATATCCCACTTTTGGATGCCCCAGCTCTCCGGGTCTCACCTCTGTATGCGGCATTGCGCTCTCTGAAAAAGACTGGACACAATTTTTACTCCGTGAACGTGACTAAAAGCAGCAGTTTCCAAAAACAAAACAAAACGCGCAGCCGTCTTTTATTTTTCACGTGCTTTTCTTCACTCTTTCTGCTTAAACCGGGCTTACTGTCAGAGCATCTTAAAGGGAAGTAACTTTGCGTGTCTTGGCGATCCAATGACCGGGAATTAGATTTTCAGAAGCCGAAAACCGGGTGCGTTAAAAAAAATCCGCAAAAATAAATACTTAATTAAAAACACAGCGTGAGCTGGCAGTGTGGAGAATACAAGTCCGGAAACTTGAAGGCCGCCCTCGTGCAATCAGCTGAGGCTGGCCCCGCGTGGAGTGTTATCGCAACACGAGCGAGAGGACGGAGATCCCAAATCAGAATGCCAAACGTCGCGGTCATTCACCGAGGAAATGGCCTGCAATTTCAGGAAAAAAGAAATTGTCATCTACCCACCCTTATGCTTGATTCCCACCTCGTCACGGGACATCGTGCGCGGAGTGATTCCTGAAGGGGTGTGACAGTGGAGGAATTGGAACCTGCTATCACGCCCTCCTCTCGCTATATCTCCACGGCCATGAGAGTTCGCCGCTCGTTCTCTATTTTCCTATTCTCTATCACTGACTTAAAGTCATTTTTTCCCGAGCAGTACGAAAACTTTACGCTGTCTTCAAACTACGTTGTACATAAGTTCTGATAGTGGGCTGGATGAGGCCTCTAATGCAGCGCTGCGTACGTTTTAGAGCAATGCTACTGCGCTCCGTGCACAGAAACCCTTCAAGCCCTGGACGCAGGCGGCGGTCCGGCATTATCAAGATCCGGTAACTGAAAACATTAAATTAGAAGATTAATAACAGTTCTCTACTTCAGCACAATATTCAGGTCCTGGCTGGGTAGAAACGGAAGAGTGACTGCTTATTATAATCTTCGATATCAATGATTGTGTGGATTTGGTTTTGGTTGCGTTAGATTCCAGTTTTTTGACGTTACCATGACATCATCTGGTCATCTGTTGCTGTCTGCCGCGTCCACAGAGAATGGGCTGAGTGAAACAGAACTCTTAAACTCTCGATTGATATCGTGCATGAAGGACAGATAGTGAGGAACAGGTGCCACCAGCCCTTCGCTACAGGGCGATCTGTTTAAAGGTATTTGAAATTCCCAAATGTCAGGACGTAATCATTTTCAGCAGTCACGTGACTTTCTTTCTGCTGACAGTACTCCAGCATTTCTCGCTCTTCTAAAGGCCTGTGATCAAGGCGGACGTCAACAAAGGCCTGGTCTTGGTGGTAAGAGGCCTGATACGATACTGCTTGAACATTACGTTTACAAATGAGGCGTCCGAGATCCTGGTTACCAGTAACATGACTTCAAATTATCTACGTTCAAAAGACGCTTGGCATCTCTCTCTCTCTCTCTCTCATCGCTAGCAGGTTTAACCCAGCATAAGCCCATCTCTTCCTCTCCTACCTTCACACACACACACACACACTGATCGAATGGCTCAAAAAAATGAAATCTAGGGACTGGCCACCCACCCACCCACCCACCCACCCACCCACAAACACCATTTGTGTGTGGGTTGGGGGGAGGGGGGAGAGAAGATTCGTATTAGACGCGGGGTTGTAAACCTGATGAGGTGTTATCTGCCGCGAAATGAAAAACTACAGTTGTCTTTCCTGATTATGGTCGCCATTAAGACAGCTCGAACTTTTCTGATATTTCCAAGTAGATCTACTGGGAAGAGAAGGAGCGACTCCGTTTTTTTAATGCAGCTTAAAAAAAAACCCTTTTAGCCTTTGATGAAGACGTGTTTGAGACCGTTCGACCCAGGGCAGGAGAAAGCAAACACGAGCTAATGCAAGCGCAAGACACTTCCTTCGGCCATTTTGTCCTGGCAACTGCTACCTTTTTTCGTCACGAGCAGGGCCTTGCCAGCCCCAGCGGCAGAAACAAGCCCCAGCGCCAATCAGGGTCTGAAGATGGAGCAGAGGAAACAGCCCCTGATCATCTCCTGAGCAAATATGTTGTAGAGCTGACAGGAGATGGTTCTCTCCCCCCACCCACCCACACGCATCCAAGATGCTGCCCACCCATGTGCCTCAAGCTCTGCCCCCTCCCCCCCCCCCCATCGTTGAGGAAGCCCACTGCTGCCCGCGTCAGGCGCCATGTTTGCTTGTCCTGCAGCTCTTCCGCTGAGTTTGTAGTCGGCGTGTGAAGTGGGTCGCCGTGAAGAAACGCCTCGGTCGTCTGACCGACTCGACACCGATTTCGCCCCTCGACAAGCCTTCGCCTCACGTGTCTGCAGTGACGTCATAACATGTTGGTGCTGCAGCCGCCAGTTGTCGGTTCTACAACATCATGCAATCGTATTATGATGTCATCGTGCCCAGCTTACTCGCCGTCCAGAAACCCTGGTTACCCGCGTGCGCCCTCCGAGAATAAAGCCATTCAGTAAAATGCTGTAGTGGCGCTGTAAGATCTTAGCTAGCTCGGTATATATATATAGATATAACATAGTGCTATTCTTTGACAATTATAACACATTTCGTTTGCTTAAACTTGTGTCATGTTGTTATTTCTAACTTTGTTGTTCATAGACTATTATAATCATCATCAAAATCAACGGCAGAGAAACAAACATTTGTTTTGGTCAGGCACGTTGTACGCCAGTGATCTTGTCAAAACTCAAAACTATGCCGCACGTGTCAAAACTTAAAAGCTATTCTGTATCAAAACATTGAGAGCACATTCAGACGCCCAGCGCATTTTCTTGACTGTCACTAAGTAAAATCTACTTTTCAAGTCGAGACAAGGCAAGGTTTATGCATAACAGAAAAGTAGAATTATAACAATACAGCCAGTATTTACAGTCAGGTGCACACAATGTTCATAAGTCGACTACGAAACATAGTGTGGCGTGTGAGCATACAACTACGAAATGTTTATATTAGTAATCTCAAGAATATCCTTGCTTGCTGGAAACAGACGAATGTCAAGGGCGTTGAGAGATCCTTGCAAAGGACCTCTCACAACACCAAGAAAATGAACGCTATATAATGTCTTTCCCATTTCATTCCAGACATACGTCATGAATATGTAATCAGTCATTTTTTGTTCAAATGGGTATCACCTTATCACTCTTTTTTCGAGAGCTCATGTAATCGTAACCATTTTTTTTTAAGTGGTGGAGGAGACTTGGCGTCAACTCTCTGGGGTACTGCTGTGCTATAAGACATCACACATCATCGATCACACTGTCTGCTGGCTTATCGTTGAGAGCGCTTTTCTTGAAGATCGCCAGAGAGTTGTCTTTCCTTTGTACGACCATATTCTCTGTGCAGACTGTGACGTCACGATCTCGGCTGCACACGGCGCCCGCATCAACGACACGTTTTCTTCACCCGACTATCCGGGCATGTACCCGAACAACGTCCACTGCATCTACAAGTTCATAGGGCGAGAGGACCAGAGAGTTCGAATCCGCTTCAAGTTCTTTGCTTTGCAAGGCCGCTATCCGCTGTAAGTACCCGGGGTGTGTGTTGTCACTAGTCATGTTCCTGGGAGCATGTGAATGTGAAACAATTACTTTCGTTTGTCAGAAAAACTACGTTGTCTTAAGGCACTTGCACACGAACTATGTCGATAAAAATTAATTGCGAATAGAGTTGTTTTCAAAATCTTGCATGAACGCCTACAGACCAGCATGTAATGAAATAATTGAGAGTTCTAGGTAATATAATTTGGTCAAGACTTTGTCAATCCATGAGCTTTGGAGCTCTCTTTCGCATGCCCGCACGACCAACCTGGGATGCTCCTCCACGCGTGACACGCGTACACGCGCCTGCACCTCTGGAACCCGACTAAAAACGATCTTCTTATAACAAGGCTAACTGCCTCTGGCAAAGGTGAGGAACAGTTGTGCGCAGGCACGCAGGAGCCTGATTGGTCAATTTGCCTGTCTATCAATCGTCCTCGATGCTTCATGGCTCACTAAGCTGCGGACTGTGCGTTTGACGAACTAGTGCCGGGTGCCCTCGTCCATCAAACCATCTCGCGCGGCTCTATCCGCTTCCTCCCCTCCGCCAGGCGGATCACACGCATGAAGTGAACATCGAGCCGCACGTAACACGGACCGAGTTGATTGCAGTGCCGGGCACTTACTTCTGTCACGAGGCAGTCATTTGGCTTTCGTGGTTAGTTGAAGACTGTCTGCTTGCCTGCCAGCCGATTTGCCTGCTTGTATTTTTATCTGCATTTCTGCCCTGTTTGCTCTTCTGTCTACCTGCCTGGGGGGGGGGGGCTGCCTGCCTTCTCCCCGTCTTTCCATTTGTTTATTTTTATGCCCGCATGGCTACACTGGTCTGTCAACTTGCCTACATATCTGTATATCTGTCTGTTCGACAGTCTCTCTGGCTTTCTGGCTGGCTGGTTGTCCGGGTGTCTGCATGTCTACCTGCATTCATGCTTGCCGTTATAAATGTTTGTTTTCCAGTCTGATTACGTGTTTCTCTGTCTGCTTGCTTGGTGTGGACAGGAGATTCGTCTGGTTGTAGCATCTCTTTCAGTTCAGGTCGTCTGTATCCCTGCGTCTGTGAATGCAGTGTGCGAGGACAGAGCTTAATGCCCTTGTCCTTTTTCAGTTTGTGGGTTAGGGTGTCTGCATGCTTGCATGAGTGCATTCCAATGCATGCATCACATATCACATTAGGAATTTCCTTTTAAAGGATTAATTACTTTGGCGGGTTTATTTTATTTTATTGGTATTGTATGCGTATTTACCGCTCGGCAAAATCAATAACGTCGATTTTTTCAGGATAACCCAGATTTCAATGAGCATAAAACGCCTTCCTAACCGACAGTTATGCCCATAAGAAACTCTTAAGAAGGAATTCTTAATAATTTCTGTGTAAGAAATCCAATTTATCCTTGTACGTCATCGTGCCTACCTCCTGAGATTACAGGCCGCACGTGGTTGAACATGGGTGTGTAGGGGCCCTGCCGGGTCGTGGCGTGCAGGGGGCGCCAGCAGAAAGGCAGATCGCGCTATGGTGTTATCCCTTTGGGACAGAGATTTAATTAGGGGCCAGACGTGCCCAGTACTTACAATTTAAACAGGAAGCACTTTGACTGTAATCGGGATTTTTTTTCTCTTTTTTCTTGAAAACTGAATCCCGAAGGCCTCTTACACTTGAAAAGCCAATGGAGAGGGGTACAGCGCACATCTTGCGCGTGGAGGGAGAGAGAGCCATTAAGTTTTATGCTGATTATTGTAGTGCAGATTTTTTGTCGATCACCGACCTGAAAGCGTCTCTTTTAAATCCTATGAACACGTTCCTTGCTTTTTGACTATTGACATCTATTACAGTATATTTTTATTGACTATGCATGGAGCAAATAAAGTGAGGAGAAAAATTCCCGGCATTTTTGCTTGCAGGCTTTTGTAAAATCGAAGCTATGAAAATTGTCTAAAACATGCATTCCCGTGTCCTTGTAATGTTTAAAATGCATGCACTATGTATATATGTGAGCTGGAGAGAGAGAGAGAGAACGAACGAACGGACGAACGAGCGAACATACGAACAGACATCAGTGAAGCCTGTATCAAGAGGGTGAAAAGCAAAGCCAGTCTCTGAAAAACCGGGTCAAAGAGACCGTTACAATGGTATCTACAGAACTGTCAGTATGTGCTTTTTGCTTTTGACATCCATAGAATGATGTTTCAACTTTAATCTCTAGAATGATGTTTTAACTGAAATCCATTCAGTAATATTTTAACCATCATCTGTAAAACGAGATTTTAACCGTAATCTATGCAGTGATGTTTTAACCGATATCTAAAGAGTGACGTTTTAACTTTAATCTGAGGTTTAAAACATATTGTCCATAATCTATAGCATGATATTGTAATCGTAATCTATAGAATGATACTACAACCGTACTCTATAGAATTGGTGTTCTACCCGGAATCTGTAGAATGATGTTCTAACCGGAATCTATAGAATGATGTTCTACCCGGAATCTATAGAATGAATCTATAGAATGATGTTAGTTGGTCTTCCTGCCTCAGACGTCCTTGCAGTGTGGTAACTGTGGTTTGATGTCCTTGGCAGACCTGCTGTAACACTGACTATAGATGTGTGCAGTGTGGGGCCACTTGACGTCGCTGTAACATCAAAACTGATGAAAGGTGTCAGATTATATATTTATACATAATACATACATTCTTCGTGGATGATAAACGTGATGGAATGTGCAGCCTTCGTTCTGTTGACTGTAGCTCACTGGAATGTTAGACGAAACAATGAAGAGAAAGTTCCGGAAACAGCAGCAAACCGAAAAAAGTTGCATCTGAAGATGACGTCCACCCGGCACCCTGACTCCCGCTTCGGGTCCCCTTTCCTCCTGTTTATTGGTCACCACCCTGATACTCCTTCAGGGCGGCTTAGGGTCACTCCAATGAGTGGTGTGACGCCGAAGATGATCACTGTCTCCACAGGACACTGGTCCGATAGAATAAAGATTGCCAGAGGACCCCAGTAATCTTTCGTTGGAAAACTTCGCCTGTCTGCCCAGAGCTGGTCCGGCCATCTCACCGGACAATTTCCCCCGCCACCGCTGTCGGCTTGTGATGAGATTTACAGCGCTAATCCCCGGAAAATTGCCTGGCCAGCAGCAAGTCCTGGCCAGTGGCGTGGGCAGTGATTAGAATTTATATGGGCGGTGTTGTACGGCCAATACTTTTATACGGTGATCCCGCGGGACGTAAGGGACAGGCACGTGCTTAACCTTAGACATTAAAGAGAAACTTACTGAGAACAAACAGGAAAATAGTGCGACTAGGCTGTATTCCCTTTCAAATAAAACTTAAACCACACAAGATATAGACAATAAATTAGGGAGGGAAGGGCCAAAAATCAATAGATTTAAAATATATTATTAAAGATAACTTTCCTACATTCGACTGTCAGATTTAAAATGTTTGTATTATCGGTGTATAAATTAGTTATAAGGTTTGTTATAAGTTAAAAGATTATCAGTTATAGGATAACTGATTTATAAAGAAGAACTAGTTTGTTTGGCAGTTGTTTAGAAATAGAAACTTTTTTGAAAAACAGCTGCAGAGGTGTTCCTGATTTAATAGTCATCCGTGCAAAAACCATCTGCAAAATATCTTGAATTGATTACGTTTTTGTCAAATCAATTCAGTAGTCTACTTTCATTGAATTGAACAATCTTTACTTGTAAGCTGGTAGGCCCAGCCACTTGGCTTTGACGACAGATACACCGATGTATATTACTTTTTCTTAGATTACACGAAATAAAGTAGCGAGTTTGCGTTTATTTGTGGAAACGAGAGCTTTTGTTAACTTTCAACCAGCATAACTTGAAATGAAAGTTTGAATGCCGATTGTATTATCGCGGACAAACTCGTAAGCTGTAGATGCCAAGATTACGTTTCTGATCTTTACTTATGTGATGAAAATTGAAAATCCTGTGTAGCGAATTTTCCAGTATAACTGCAACGAATGTTACAGAGAGACATAGGCACGCCATTTGTTAGGGTCTGTATAAACTGATGCTATACATCCCCTCTTCTGAAACCTCGAGCATATGAGTAAATTATTAACATATTTGTTCTGCATCCAGTACAATTTATGAAAACTTTATGGGTTATAGAAGACCTTCCAGAAAAAGTGAAATGTTGCAGAAAATTGTGGGTAAACTTTGACGTTTTCTAGAAGGACGAAAACTTGGACCGTTCGAAAACATAGATAACCCCTACAGTTTTCTATAGAGTAAAGGGACTTCCTGATGTCTGACATAAATTGCCAGAACACGATGGGCCTTTCTAGAAAGTGTGATTATCGGGAAGTTTTGGAAAACACGTATAATCTGTAGAATGACTGTAGACCAATAGAAATGTCTGGAATATGAGTCAACCTTCCAGAAGCTGGCAGAACATGGTGCCATCTAGTGCAAGGGCTGCTTAATGCACTTGTAGACAGGCCTTCGTGTACAGTCACTTCAAGAATCTGGAACAAAGACGGTCGTGTCCGGAATTCAGAAAAACCTTATGGTAGGGAGAGGCGTGGCCCGAGGGGAGGTGGAGATTGGCTGCGAGTCCACCCAGTCATCTGACCATCGATCAGTTGTTTTGAAAAAGGGTTAACAGTTGAGTGTTTGTTTGTTTTCTTGGCTGCTTGGTTGCTTGCTGGCTTGTTTTTGTTTGAAGGGTCGTGTGCCTTTTTTTTTACTGGATACACATTGTCACCCAGCCAACCAACGAACCCAAACCTAACGATGTGACACTTCATTTGAGAACATTTCATTATAAATTTAGTGCATTTTCAGCGATTTTTTGAAAAACAGATCTCTGTCCAATGTCCAGCAGCATAACCTGCATAGTGCAGTCCTTGCCAAGGCGACAGACGTAGTTCAGTTTAGCCAGGACGTGCTTTTTCCCAAAGCAGGCAGAGTGTTGAGACTACCCGCCAGGTAAACGTGTCGCTTCACAGCAGTTGCCCTGCTGCTTCTGCAGGTGCGAAAACGACTACGTTGACGTGTTTGCGGAGCTGCAGCACGAGACGGATGACCTGCTGGACGCCAAGCTGTTCGGTCGCTTCTGTGATGAGGGGAAGGACAACCTGCCGCGCCTCATCGTGTCCACCAACCACGTCCTGGTGTTGTCCTTCTTCTCTAACGCCATCAAGAACAACCGGGGCTTCGAGGGGACGTACCAGTTCCTGGACGACAGTACGTCACCTTCGATTATTTTGTTTGTTTGTTTTTTGAGTTTGTATTTGTTTCTTTGTTGGAATGTTTGTTTGTTTGTCTGTTTGATGTTTTGTTTTGGTTGTTCGTCAGAGGCAGAGGATGAGCCTTTACTGCTTGCTGAGCGCTCTTTTGACAGGTTTTGCGTTGTCTGTATTTACTTCAAGCTTAGTTTAAAGAGATACAGTATTTCTAACGGATTTCGTACCCCTTTGACTGTCAGCTAGTGGTACAATGTCACCCGTAAATAACATAGTGAAGACCTCTGTCCGTCCTGGAAACATTCAGACTACTATGCAAATAACATAGTGAAGGGCTCTGTCCGTCCTGGAAACATTGGTATATTTCAGACGTACAATGCAAATAACATAGTGAAGACCTCTGTCTGTTCTGGAAACATTGGTATATTTCAGACGTACAATGCAAATAACATAGTGAAGACCTCTGTCTGTCCTGGAAACATTGGTATATTTCAGACGTACTATTCTGGTTCCCTACTACGGGAGAACAGGACAGAGTTTGTATTGATGCATGATACGCGGTATACGTCTTGGAATAAGCTTGCTGATGTTCAGGCTGTAAGTGCCCGCCATTTCTGTAGCCTCGCGATGCTGTAAAAAACACGACGTCGGTAGTTGAAGAAAACCGCGCTCACACCTGATCAGTTTACCACTTAGCTATACACGAGGCGAGTTGTTTGCTCACAGGCATGCTAATGATGTTCGTCGGGGGGAGTGGGAGGGTGGTCATGGAGACGCGAGAGTGCTATGATCTTCAGTTTTCTTGTTAGATTCCAGTGGCTATCTTCGTTGTGCCAGTGAGGTTCCAGTGGCTATCCTCATTGTGCTGGTGAGGTTTCAGTGGCTATCCTCATTGTGCTGGCGAAGTTCCAGTGGCTATCTTCAGTGTGCTAGTGAGGTTCCAGTGGCTGTCTTCAGTGTGCTAGTGAGGTTCCAGTGGCTGTCTTCAGTGTGCTAGTAAGCTTCCAATTGCTAGTCTCGCACTCAGATTTAACTCTTTGAAGGTTTTCCCAACTGCCTTTGCATTCTTTTCGCTCCCTCCGTCCTTGTGCACTCCGATTCCTGATTACTTTCGAGTGTCATCAGTGTCACTGGTAGAGTTAATGTTTCTCTGGCAGCCTTCATTGATCTCAGTCTTTTTTTAAATGATTTAAATAGATGATGGCCTCCACCAGTTTCCTCTCTGTGACGTGCTCTCGTTCTGCTGCTGGTGGTGACTGATCGACATTTTGAAATTCCATTAGCTGATGAAGTGAAATACTCGTCATACTGTTATATGCGACGGCAAGGGAAGTCACCCTCGACATTGTGAACCTTGTTCTGCTGACAGCAAGAACGTCAAACAGACGGATGCAAATATGCTAACATGTGGATTGAAATGTTAGCTTGTGTTTGAAGACGAAGTTCCACCAAGTCGAAATATTATTCGAAACATCACTAGGAGATCATCTGTCTGGGCCTGCATTAAATCACACTGGCAAGAGAAGACCCTGGCAAGAGAAGACACTGGCAAGAGAAGACACTGGCAAGAGAAGACACTGGCAAGAGAAGACACTGGCAAGAGAAGACACTGGCAAATTTGTGCGTTACGTCTTTCCTGGACTGTGAAAGATGAAAGAGGGTAGTTTTTTTTAATCAGTGGCTTCGGCGGAATCGTGGCTAATAAGAGTGGATTGTGACAGCCATCAGTCATAGTTTTTATTCGTTCAGTCCCTGTTTCCTAGTTTGGTTGTGCTAAAAGAATTAGAGGATTTCGAGCTGTTCTAAGAAAACGGATCCAGTAACACCGAATACAGAAAGCAATGCTAAAACCGAATACAAACTTTAAAACGCTCCTCACAGATTGCGCTTATATCAACAAAGTTAACATCATTTACACATTAACATCATTTACATTAGAACTCTTTGGAGCAGAACTAGAGACCAGACAAGCGATCTCTATACGCCTTGGGTAAATCACGGAATGCGACTAGAACTCGGAGACAGTCGATGGACCTTGGTGAAGACGATGTTATTGTAGCGTAACTTAACAAAAATATCGTTTCAATACTCAGTACTAGATTTTCTTGTGAGTGCACGGGAAGTACTGGCAGTCCTCTTGAACATGCATTCAATTTGTTTATCATGTTGCCCGAAAACGCAGTGTGCGCGAAGAGAAATTTGAAAAGTGATGAAGAACCGACTCATCATGCTGCTACCTTCTGGTTTTGCGCACACAAACGTTTACTGGCTGAGCCCCGTTTTACCTGTGGTTCGATATTTATTGTATTGATGTACATTACCTGTCTGGCATGCTGCTGGAACATGCCTGATATCCCAAAGTATCTGTAGAACTGTCTGTTCCAGATATTTACCAGATCGGAACTGAAGCCCCGCCACAGCTGTGCGGCTTCAACATCCGCAGTGAAAGCCAGCTGAAGGGCTACATGGTGTCGCCGACGTACCCAGGGATATACCCTGACAATCAATACTGTTATTACAAACTGCAGGGAAAGCCCGGAATGAGAATACGCTTAGTGTTTGAAGATTTTGTCTTATTCCATGGTGGCGAGTAGTGAGTATACGATTTTAAACTTTGAACCTAATGGAGTTTAACAGCCTGCTAACCCGTCTGTACCCTCCACCTTCAGCACATTAACAGAATGGCTGGCCACTGTCTCTAACCCTGCCATCAATTAACCCTGCAGTCGTTACCTCTATCATCATCATCTCGGTCGCCCATTTCAAGCAGCTTTGTGATTCAAGGGACGTAATCGGTTTTCTTAAAGCATAATCGAGTATTTTCCCTCCGTGGTCTCGAAAACCTGACAACTCTGAAGCTGGGAATTTTCACAGTTCCGTTTGGTTGTCAAAGATCGACAGAGTTTGTGTAACCACGAAACGTTGGAGTTTTCTTTGTGTCCGCCTAATATTTCCTTAAAGTGCAAATTAGATTTATTATTATATTTTCGTGTCAGAAGATATCACTTAAAGCTTTCAAAGTCATCGGAGCACATTCTGAAAGCCTGTGCAACATTTTAAAAACATATTTATCTTTATTGCGATTTTAGGATATTTCTCGATTCAGTTCGCGGAGTGATGGTTCTTTATTTGTTTGTAACTAGTGTTTCCAGAACTGAAATGTATATCAGTTTAAACCGTATTTTATCTGATGGTATTTCTTATCGAGGCGACCGAAGCAGTTAAACGCAAACTTGAGTCATCTGGTCTTCACTCGCTTGATCTTTGTTTTTTTGAATAAGATAAAGAGGCAGTTCTTGGTTGATATTTATTTAGCAAAAACCCTACGTCTTATATACTAACAAATGCATGACCTTTAATTGTGCGTGTGTACATGTGAAGGATTTTTATGAATAAAAATGGGTTTAGCTCATTACAAGATGCTTAATTGCTTCGCAAATCTGACCAAGCCTCTACACATACCCTGCCATGTTTACAAATTCGCACACTCACTCAGATACGAGCCACAAGGTAAGTGTCCCATCCCCAGGTATGCAGGATGTGGATGTGTTTCCTCTGTGTAACCGCGCAACACGGTGTAGGCCAGTGACAGTAACTATATCTCCGCACGAGGCTCATGGTTCTTTTGTGCATGATCATGCATTTCCGGCCAGTGTCTGTCAGTCTGTACGGCTGTTGGTGACGTCTGCTGTGCAGCTGTCCGTTTGACTACGTCAAGATCTATGACGGCTACACCAACTCGGCGCCAGTGATTGGCACGTTCTGCGGCAACTTCAACTCCTCCACTGTCCTCTACTCCACCGCCGAGGCCCTGCACGTGGAGTTCGTCACAGGTCAAGGGCGCGTGCTCTTTGGAAAACCGGTTCTCGACCAGGAGGCTGACTTCAAGTTCGAACGGAAAGGTTTTAATATCACCTACGAGTTTAGCGACCAGTTTGTGGACTTAGGTAACTGTACAACTTTCCTTAGCACGTCGATTTATTTGGGGGGACTTTTAAAGCAAACATTCTGCTTTGAGATGACACAGCATGTTTCTAACATTCATAAACGCTTATTAATATTTATTAATGTTTCATTCAGCCTTTTTATTCATTATATAGGCCAGGGTAAATGAAAGTCACACACACACACACGTATGTACATATGCAAACCCGTTGAGTTCTTCCAAGTTTTTTTTAAAAATGTTGCTCATTTTTAATATTTTGCTGCCTTCGATATATTGCCAGCAATTGCTGCGTCGCGGTCAAATACAATTTTATATGTCATTTAGGTCGTGTGACGAGTCTTAATATTTTCTGATGTGTTTTGTTTATATCTATCTACATTTTTCTGATTCAATGTGTTTGCGTACTGTGTGTATTTTTCAGCGTTTATAACTGCGGAGGCTACACACATTCTTGGCACATGTAAGTGTTTCCAAAACGTGTCAGACTGCAGATTTGAGTAAAATTGTGTTTTCTAGAAGTTGTCATATGAAATAACATTTCGCCATCAGTGGCAAAGAATTATAGTAGACATTACAAAGGGGGGTAGGGTATGTATGGACGAACTGTAGTGTCAATCTAGCAGTTGTATATAAAATAACGGACCACATCTTGAAGAACCTGTTAGTGGCAGAAGAGCGTGTTGTGTTGCAGTGTGTGACCAGCGCATAATGAGCAAAAAGGAATCGAATGGCAGCATCTTCTCGCCCAGGTATCCAAAACCTTTTCCCGAGGGGATTGTGTGTCACTACTACCTGGACGGCATGATGGACCACCAGAACCTGGAGAAAGTCAAGGTCACCTTCACCGACTTCTACATCCCAGGAAACATGCCGTAGTAAGTACCACACGCGCACCACCTGGTCTTAGGGCCGACTTGCCTAGTTGGGTGGTGACGTGCAGCTGTGGTAAGATTAATGACGCGTCCGTGGTACAGACCTTACATGTACAGATGTTTCTCTCCTTCGCGCTTTGTTAAGAAACTCTGCCCAGTTGAGGGAAGCAACTCGTGCTTCTACAGTTGCGTCCCTTTTGGTCGAGGTGTCTCATGCCAAAACCAGCATGAAGCTTTTGGTGATGGTCGCGCTACTTTATTAATCCTGTTCTGCTTGTGGTGGGAAGTGTGATATGAAGAAAGCTACACGTATAGTAGTATGTACCATACAGAGGTATGGTAGTCATTCTGATTCACAGATAAGTGTATTTTCTTATTTATTTGTTGCTTGTTGTGTCCTGAATGCAGTCACTTGTTTTATTCATGCACACACCAATGTCCTTCAGAAAAAAACTCTCTCTTTCTCTCTCTCTCACAAACACACACACACACCAAATATTCATTCACATGCTTCGCTGGCATTTTACATTTTCTGTTATTTCCTTTGCTTAAGGGTCTTGTTATTTGAATAAACTATATGTTTTTCTTGTACTTGGTAAATGTTTTGTCAAAACTAAAAGCACCCCCCTCCCCAACACACACACACACACACACACTTCTCCCAGGTCTTACAGCTAACCAAAACGGAAAACAATGGCAGACCACGTGACATGTTGCAGCTGTGCCATTGGCTACGTTGGACAGCTCAGGGACAGGCTGAGCGATCGCGGTGAGGTGGAAGAGAAGTTCTGCGGTACCATCCGTCCCCCACCGTTTATCAGCAGCGGACCTCGTATGATCATCGCCCTGAACACGCACGGCGCCATGACAGGCGGTCACTTCGTGGCCTATTATAAGTTCATTACAGGTACAGTAAAAGTTCATTACAGGTACATTACAGGTTCATTATAGGTACAGTACAAGTTCGTTACAGGTACAAGCTTATTACAGGTACAGTACAAGTTCATTACAGGTACAGTACAAGTTCGTTACAGGTACAATACAAGTTCATTACAGGTACATTACAGTTTCATGAAAGGTACATTACAAGTTCGTTACAGGTACAAATTTATTACAGGTACAGTACAAGTTCATACAGGTACAGTACAAGTTTGTTACAGGTACAGTACAAGTTCGTTATAGGTACAGTACAAGATCATTACAGGTACAGTACATATTTATTACAGGTACAGCACAAGTTACAGTTACATTACAAATTTATTACAGGTTCCTTACATGTTCAGTAACACCCCCCCCCCCCCAGCGTCGCTGGAATGAGAGGCCATTCGTTTTACAAGTTCGTTACAGATGCACGTAAGATGCTGTATGAAAATTCCAGTCACTGGGACTCGTGTGTGTTTGTGTGTGTGTGTGTTTGCGAGAAGGGCCCGAACAGATGAGAGTAGTTTGACGTCATGTAGCAGTCAACCCAGCGGAAGTTTCGTCGCTTACACTGAACTCAAGCACAAATCTTGTCTAGCACGTGAGACGTTATTTAAACTTCTTCGTACTTAAATGTGGAATTTCTTTCTTTGTTCTTGCCGCATCCGCAGATTTTGACATCGACGGAAAATCTATTATAGACGGAGAATGCAAGTTCCTGTATGAGAGCAGCAAACTGAAAACTGGCGAGTTCAACTCTCCCCGCCACCCAGCTAAGTACCCGAACAACACGAACTGCGAGTACATTCTGCTGCCACTGCAGGGGGAAGTTGTGGTCATCCATTTTGAAGTGTTCATCCTGCCAGACTCTCAAGTCGGGGATCCAGAGTAAGCACGTGGTGACGTCAGTTTTCAGTTCCACACCAACCTTGAGGTTCCCACCAGCTCAAATACACAACAGATATGGACACAACACCCAGGCGCCGCACGCCATGTTTATCGCCATGATTGTAGTGCGTGAAGTCTGAGATAAAACGTAACGGACATTTATACGCGACGGCACGCACGCACGCAGATAGGAACAGAAGTACGCATGTAGACACGTACGTACACTCTGCAATTTCTGATGGATTGTCTCTTTGTACCTGTCCAGTTGCACAAAATCCGATTACGTGGCAATTTACGAAGCGATAGGACGAAAGAACAACTACACCCTCACGGAGAAATACTGCGACAAGGACCTCCTTCCAACCCCCTACGCCACATCCAACGAGGTCAAGGTCATTTTTCATTCCAACGAAGCGGAGTCCAGCGTCGGCTTCAAAGCCACCTACAGTTTCGTGCCCATTTCAGAATTACAAGAGAGTGAGTGGCTGTTTCATTCTTTTTGTTGCCTTCTTCTGATAGTCTGGACTGCATGGCTAGCAGTGTGACGTATTAGTGCAGAAGAGTCGATAAACTCTAACGTCTGGTCTAACGTCATTGCAGGCATCTTGGCTGGTCGAGATTACCGGTCTGTTCTGTGTGCCTCTGTTAGCTTTGTTGTGTATGTGCATGCACGCGTGCGAGTGAGCACAAGCATATAATATGTCTAGAGCAGTGTAGGACATGTCTGCGCCAGTGTTAAACATGTGTAGGCCAGTGTAAAACATGTCTAAGCAAGTGTAAAACATGTCAAGGGCAGTGTAAAACATGTCTAGGCAAGTGTAAAACATGTCTAGGCAAGTGTAAAACATGTCTAGGGCAGTGTAGGGCATGCCTAGGCAAGTGTAAGACATGTCTAAGCCATGTTGTAAGAACGAATGGCGTGTCCCATGACCTATATAAAGTTTTCATGCGAATCCATGTACAGGATGTCGGGCCACCCAGATAAACGGACAGGGCACAGGGGACATAATCACTAGCCCGCTTCATCCGCGGAAGTACAGGGCCCTGACAGTGTGTGAGTGGACGATTCGGGCTAGTCGGTCTGCCAATAAGATCCTTGTCGAGGTGCCAGACCTAAACATGGAGGGTTTCCCAAGCAGTAAGCACCTTTCATTTTCCTTCTTTTTCACGTTTCTTCTTAGAGTTCCTGTGGGTGGGGGAGGAGGAGCTAGACAGGAGATGACAGTCAAAGCTGCGTTTTTCTCAGGGGGGCTTTTGGTTCTCAGTAGTACTGAGGGCTGGGCAGCAAGGGGTTCCAGTGTCTTCTTCACACATACAGGTGCACGCACAATACAGGGAGTAGATGGACCTTAAGACCAACGTTTTGACTTCGCACTGAAACCTCCGTCAGGCTGTAATAGCTGGTGGTCGGTGCGATCACGCATTTTAATGTTCTGGGAGGGTTCATTGCCGGATTTGAACCTGCAAGTTTCAACACGTGACTCGGTGTTCAGTTCACAGGGCCACCCATGCTTTTCTGCCCTGGTTAAGTTGTTCATTTGATTTTTAACAAGACTCATGTATGGGGTGCAAAAGCCGCATGAAAGAATAGAATACAAGGAAGAAAGAAAGAACAAAAAAAAATGAACGAATTCAAGACCGAACTCTTTTGTCCTGGTTCTCATCTGAGTATACGTGTTGCAGGCTGCCAACACGCCGTGCTCAAAATTTACGATGACAGGACAGCGTACAGACCGATGGCCTCCCTTTGCGGCAAAGTCAAGGTCGACAGGTCGTTCATGTCTGCACACGACTCACTAACGTTAAGGTTGGTGCCAGCATAGTGACACCTGCCTTGGATACCTGCCCCTTCATGCCGGATATTTGTAGCTTTGTCCTTCGCTGAAAAAGAATATATATCTATATATCTATACATACAAACCAATAGAATTTGGAGACAGGAACATGAAAAGCACGTACTTATTCATTATGCACAAATGCCAAAATAAGCATGAGCAAATACCCTTCATATGGAAATGTCAGAAGAATGAAGCATACGCATTTGTTTAACATACAAACCGTCAGCTCAAGGTTGACTCGACAGTTTGTAGAGGCATGTGGTTTCTGAAATTTACAAAAAAGCTTTGCCATCGTGTTCATTGCGGACAGGTTCATTACCTCCCCTGCCTCTCTTGGCGCAAGCGGCTTTCAACTGTCATGGACGGAGATCCATACGCAAGGTAGACAATCTTGACTTGTTTGGGTGTTTCCCCTTTACTGCGCTGTTTATAAATAGTTGAACATTGATGCTCGACATCGTTGTACGAAAATGGCCTTGCCTTGTCAGTCATTAAAACAATCTCACGCCTCATATTCTTTCTTTTATCATTTTGATTATTTCCTCCCAGTCCGTTGTCTCCTTCCTCCCCTGATTCCATGCGCTTCTGAGTTCATCTTTATTTTTTCTGTATTTTGATGATGCTGGTCTCATTAATATGCTTGCTTATGCTTCCTTCCGCACTTATTTTTCTTTCTTTCTTTAATCGTACATTCCTTTCTGTCTTGTTCTGCCTGCACAGTCCCTTCTCTCTCGCCCCACTGGCACGACAGTCTGATGTGCGTCGTGCAAAATGCATTATTTTTGAAAGCTTTGTGTTTGCAGAAAACTGTTTGGGGTTCGAATGTTCCAAAAACAAATACTGCATCTCGGAGAGCCTGAAGTGCAACAAACAGCCGAACTGTGGCACGGGGGATAACTCGGACGAGATAGCCGAATGTATGTACGGTGAGGGTCCAGTTGAGCTTTTGCCTGTGTGATGTTGTGGGAGTAGAACACGTCAGCAGCTAGCAGCCTTGTATTCGGCAATAGACCTCTGCTGACGCCGGCAGTCTTTGTCGCGAAGCTGCACGTTGTCGTCTGCTTCACCTTATTGTTATAGCCTCGGGACATGTTTAGACATGCAGGTGTGGAAGACTGTTACAAATATGGCCATTCCTCTCCGCATAAAGTGCACAAGGTCCTCTGTCCTAATGATGTCGGCATGAGGCCGCGCTGCTTATTACAGAGCTGTGGAAATTTATATGATAAACGTTTGACAACGTACAATAATCCGCGACACTGACAGCTTGGGTGTAGTAAACGTTTTTCAGTGTTGTTCTAGCACTGAATATATAAATGGCTGAGTGTGCTTCATTAATTTTTTTCTCAACTCATCTCACATTTTACACCTCATACCACTTTCCCAGATCGTTTGAATACCGTAGTCCTTGCCTTCCTATGTCCATAACCGTACATTTGACTCCTTACCACCTACAGAAAAAGGGGATTCCCCCCATGCCCATTTACCGCCCTTGGCCTGGGCAGAACACAGAAATGTGCTGATGTCTATTACAGCCAAAGGCTTTGAGTTTGGCATAACACATGCAAATTTTAATTTCGACGGTTTGCGATCATTTTTCAACATGCAGTGCATTGCTCAGACGCAGTCTGGTGTATGACTAAACAAATTCTTGGCTGCTCTGTAACCAATGAGAAAAGTATGTTTGCCGGAATTGTTGTTTTGGGAAACCGACGAAATTGTCTTACAAATTATGCAGATACCGACGACTAGACAACGTGTGACGGGAACCGGGGTTACTGTGATTGATAAAGAAGGAAATGGTTTTTAAGTCCTACACAGATCCTGCGTCGATGAGAAGAAATTATATTTAAAAATTCTTGATGGGGAAGGATAATTGTATAATTCCAGTTGTCCAGCAGGCTTCTGTGCCTACGAACGTTGTTTGCGAAATACACAATCCACCAACCCTCCCTAAAGACCACAAATGCACCCATAATTTCACTCATTGCCATTGGGTCATCCTCCTGTCAGCCACTAATGTAAGATTGCTATAAGATTTGAGTCTGCGTTAAGAGTAAACAATGTGTTATGTGCATATGATGAAATTAAGGTATTTGCGCACAATAAACAGATGATTTCTCTTGGCGTAAGAACATATTTTCGGACCTGGGGTTGCTTGCATGAGCTTTTGTATCCTGTTCATACATAAAAGTGTACGTTAAATACACAGGGCGAATGGGCCTTACGACCACTTTTTTGACCGGAAGTATAGATACGAATCCCCATGCAAACATAAGCGTTGTATCTCATGTATTTAGGTAAAGATACACATAAAATAAACAAGGTGAACGGACAGTACGACCAATCTTACGACCGGAAGTGTAGATATGAACGCTCATGCAGGCCAGCCCAGGACATGAAAGCAAGTGCTTGTATATCTTCTGAGTGTGACGGCCAGCTGGGAAAGACATCAATTGCTAGCCTTTCGTGTGTGCGTGTGTGTGTGCGTGTGGGGAGGGGATGAGGAGGCACCAGAGCAGATGCTGTTGCGAGAAGCAGTCGCTGGATTGAGAACTGGAGCAGCTCCAGGTGCCCACAGAAGTCGGAGCTTGGGCTCAAGGACAACGTGCGACTGCGCGTGACCTGTTGTGCTCGAGCAGCCCTCGATCAAGTCCTGGACAGCTAGCTGCTAGAGGTCGGAGCGGCGTGAAGGTCGAGCAGAAGTGGTGGTTCGTCTTATTGTGTTTAGGGGTTTGCCACACAGGAAGATTGCCGAGGCAGCTTTGTCGCTGTGTGTCATCCGTCAGACACACGTCGGAAACCTGGGTTTTGACTGCAAACCTGGACGCAACATTCCTGGCCTCCGCATTTTCAGCGACCTTTCCTCGTGTCTTCTGTCGTTCGATCTCATACGCACTTGGATAGATTGTGTGTGTATGTCTGTGTGCAGTGGGGGGTGGTGGGGAGAAACAACCACTTAGAGCTATTTGAATGATAAACAATAAACTTAGGGTTGTATAGTTTATAAGAGCAGATCACACATATATCTTGATTTTTTTTTTTTACTGTGTAGCTTCTGTATTACAGACGTTTTATTCGCAATCACAAATATATTCTGTGACTCATGCCATTGGTCGTTACATCCATTCGTTTGTTTCACAATTGTTTTTTTAGGCACAGGTCATACCAGCACTTCCAGCCTTACCTCCCTTGTGTCCATTCTTCTCCTCTTCCATGTCCTATTGTCTCCCTTTATTTTTCATTGAGTTTGAGGTAAGAGACTGGTATGGTTCTACCTGTATGTACGCCCATGACTCTACCTGCAAGTGCATGATGTTGTACTTTGGGTGGTCGCTGCCTTCTGACTGCCTTTAACGGACATTGCTGATGGCTGTATTGTTTCTGATAACTCTGGTCTGTCAGCATGGTATTTAGGCATGCAGGCATGACGCTAACCTTGACACTTAACCCTGAACTATAAGCACGTGCACATCACAAAGAAAACTATTGTGCTGGCTATGTCTATAGATCATACTATCACTAAGCTTTTGAACCTTGCTCTGTTGTGCATTTTTCCATTTCGTGATGGGCGGTTTTTAAAAACTTTGTTTCTAAAGCCTTAGTCATTCCATAGCTTGTAGATCTTCACGACTGGCCAATGCAGATTCCTAGATGCACTAGAATCACAGTAAAAATTGGGTAAAAACTGTGAAATGTGAATGTGTAGTACATACTAGGTAGTTTTGTATAGAGTCGCGTCTTAATAAAAGAGATTATTCCTCTATTTTTAAATAATAAGTATTTATCTGTGTGTATAAAATGTGTAAAGTATGTCTATTTTTATAGCATGTGTGAAGTATTTCTCTGTCTTTATAAAATGTATACAGTGTGACTCTGTCTTTATGAAATGTGTACAGCGTGTATTTGTCTTTATAAAATGTGTATAGTATTTCTCTATTTGGATTTCATTGATTTTCATCAATGGAGGTTTTGCCATGCACTGATTATAGATGTTTTGTTACACGTGTTCCTGTAGTGTACTATTATGCATACCTTTTATGATTTTTTTATAGTATAACATTTTTATAAACTACCTATGTTTGCTGTAACACGTCACTGCTATATCTGTTGGAGATATCGCTATCATATTACCGTTACCTGTCAATACAAGGCGAGACTAGACCATTAATGTGGAGCTTCAGCACAAATAACAGTGCTGACATCTCTATGCTCAGTGAAACTTCACTCAAGACAACTCTCAGATGCCACTAAGGCCGGATTCAGATGTTGCCACTGAACGTTTCTGATCGTCTACTGCGTGTGATGCAGTCTGGTCCAGTGTATCACACAGACGGCTCCGGGCTCTTGCCCACACGCCAACAATCCGTTAGTTCTGATTTTCCAACACACATGCACGGTACCATTTTCACACCTGAAGTCTGCAGGGTCAACAGTACTACCTGTGTAGTCTGTACTAACTGTCTTCGTGGGGTTGAATATTGTGGACAGTGATATTAAGCGAATGAACCTCAGCCCTTTTTTTTGGAGGGGGGGGGGGGAGAAGGCTAGATTTCCGATATTTGACTATTTGTTTTTCTGACGTTTTAAGTATATTGCTTTCTTGAGTAGTCTGTAACAGATTGTCATGATTTTACGATCTGTTTCTTAACTTTCTTCTCTTTTCTAGGAGATTGCTTCGCTATCATCATGATGTTGCAATCTATTTTAAAACTTTTAAATACATGTTCAATATCTGTTTGGTGACTAGTAGCTATGCTTTGGTACTATTATGTGGCTAATAAGGACGGGAACTTAGCTTTAACACGTTGCTATCAGTATTACTTTAAAGATACACCTAATTTAATATCCCAAAACAAATTTTCTAGTTTTTATGTTTGGTTGACGTAATATTTCTGCATGAATCTACTCGCTTCAGATTTGAATGATGATAAGGTCTGCCTCATGTCGCCTTTCTTTGCGTCCGTGGTGCACTTCACGCTAATGCTCACACATATCGATGGGTCCTCAGGCGAGGAAATAGCTGCAGTAGACAAAGTTTAGTACGGTGGTACTAATGCAGAAATCGGCATGTCCTCCTTGTGTGACAAAGTTTTCTTAACTCTGAACACAGCAAGACTAATTATACAAGCAGCTTTATTGTCTCTTCCCTGATTAGAAACGAAAGTTAATGAGCAAGTGTATTGTTAAAAAATAACGAGCAATTAATAAACTTTTCCCAGTCCGTATGCATTATTACAACGAAAAAATTTAAATTTGCATGTTAAAACCACGCCGGAAAATGTTCGCCTTATGAAGCAAAGAGAACTATTGAATTGGTTTGCAGCATTTCATAAATATGTTAATTTTTGGAAATTCAAAGTAGTTCATTTGATACAAACATGGAAAGATGAAAATTGTACGTCTTAAAATGTGTCTAATCTGGCGCGTCAAAAAAAAAAGAAAGCAAAATGAGACACAGACCAGAGAATGGATATCAGATTGCGTTATAAACGCTATGCGAAATGATGAACAGTTTTAGAAGTTTTGCAGGAAAAACAGCGTGTCTGGCCCCCGCTCAGTAACATGCAGAAGCTACTGTATAACAGTTTCTAGCGCGGCTGTAACAATGCTGACGTTGCAGTGTCACGTGACGACGCTTGTGCTGTGTGACACAGGTCCAAAAAGCGGAGGCTTCCAAGTTCTGCACATCGCTATCGGCACGTCCATCTCCTCTTTCTTCTGCATCATTCTCCTCATCTGCGGCTTCTACCACCGGCGCAAGTTCCGCAGCGAGAGGGCGCCACCGGACCACGACCACGTGGAAGTGCGGTACGTGTCGGCCCCCACGGGCTGCAACACCACGGACCGGCTGCTGATGGAGGAGCGCGCTGACCAGAACAATGTCCGCGTGACGGACAGCCCGCGCTGTCAGAAAGTGTCCATGGTATGACCCCGGCTGTGCGTGTGTGCGTGTGCTGTCCCGGCCTTCTTTGCGCCGTGTGTGTGTGTTTGTGTGTGTGTGTGTTTGGGGTGGGGTTTCTTGCGCGCGTGTGTGCGTGCGTGTCTACATAGGGAAGGAGGGAGCGAGAGACGAATATCTGTGAAAGAGAAAGAAGAAATAAAAACGGAGGTGATTTCCACGACATGTATTTTTAAAGAGGAAGCAAAATTTAGCTATGTGCAGAAAGAGAAAACAGAACATAGAGCTTAAACGGAACAGTTCAGTTACGTGCAGAAAGAGAAAGGATGGTTTCATATCATGGTCGTGCAACGTCTTACCCAGATGGTGCAGCGTTAAGCTCCTCACCCCAGTGAAACACGAACACGTGCTGAGGGAGATACAAAGGCTCCGCTAATTTGAACACGCAGCGCACGCATAAAAATACCTTTCTTTAAAATGAGCAGACATTTGTCAGGTGTTGCACAGACGCGCTAATGTGTCTATGGCTTAGGAAACTTTATTTTTTTAATCACAAAATGTTCACAAAATTTGTGAAAAACAATCTTAATTTGGTTGAATTGGTATTCCGCTTTTAAATGGGGCGAGAGGTTGGTGGGGGTCATTTTTCATCTTAGTGCCGGCGAAGTTGGAATACAATAGGGTCAGAATCCATTATCTACTGTAGATCAAGCAAGCGTTTCCCGCAAGAAAGCAAAAGGACCTCGCCGCACAAAACAATAACTCGTTTCCATGGAAGTGGTTTCACTTCAATAACATTAAACCTGTGCGTTTCAGTGCCTGCTGAATGTCATTCTAAAATCTGCATTTGAAATACACGCGCAGGCTGCGCTTTGACAGAAACAGTGCATTTCCAGTGACTACTGTGTAGTCTGTGCTTTGCTTTTGGGGCTCAAGCACACTTTAGACTGTGCAGCTGTTGACGTCGGCAGATTTAGCAAATTGCGCTACTTTATGTCACATTGTGAATTTTGCTTCTTCTGCTTAGAATTAGCTAACCTCCAAGAAAACTCCGAGTGACTGTGTGTGACAGAGACAAACAGAGCGTCAGTTGCGGTGTCTGTTCGTTCACGAGATAACATTGTGATAAACGTCGAGACGAGTGTGGAGAGAGAAAGCAAGCCTCCCTTGAGTCTCTGGCAGGTCATGGCTTCAGTGGAGAATGACCATTACAGAGTAAAGAAAAATTCCGTCGGTGATTTGCCCCGTGCATGATGCTGTGGCTGCCTTGTAACTGTGCGTTGCGGTGATGCCTGTAACAGGAGAACGGCCACCATCACTACACACAGCACTTCCTCCTCGATGCCTGATCACTGACACACAGCACGAGCACAAGGGTGTGGGCGGTGGTAGGACGACACTCAAGATGACTGTTGAGACTGATGAGGCTGTCCGTTACATTCTCATAAACACGAAGACATTTGCGCCTGCTGTTCGCTCACTCTACTGCCACCTACGTCAGGTCATCACGTGACTGTTTGTTTCCCAAACCACACACCCCTTCTTCCCGGCAGCATACTACAGAACGAAAAGCAATCCAGTGTGATGCTATTTTTAGAATGACGACGAACTCCTCTCACGTCTTTGCTGTTATTCTCCGCACTGAGCGTCACTCTGAACCGAACTTCTGCTGAACTAGAGGCTGCGCACATGGGCCGTGATCGCTGATCGCTGATGAGAGAGAATGTTGCCTGCGTGCAAAATGTTACGGCTGCTGATTGTGGATACCAGGTATCCAGAGTGCTGTTCTCTTGTTACAGATACTATCATATCTATGTGACGCCTGTTAGCCCAGAGTTCTTTGTTAGAATGATGTGACTACGCGTTGTTGACGTGAATGGTCGTTGTTCAAGTCATTGTATACTAATATGTTGTGACCAAACGAAACTTTTTCACGTCATTGTTTACTCATGCACGCGCCATGAACTGTTAGAATAACCCCTCTACTCCATTCTCCAAGCCCCCCCCCAGTTCCTTGTCAGCACTAAGATGCTCTTGCCTCTATTCGTGTGGGGTGGGTTGGGGGTAGGGTGGGGATGGCAAAGTGTTTGTTGAAAAAGGTGCGGACAAAAAA